>CM074092.1:14907091-14992091 GCA_037178815.1 Barbatula barbatula
AAAAGCTTACAGCACCTGGTATTCCCAGGCGGTCTCCCATCCAAGTACTAACCAGGCCCGACTCTGCTTAGCTTCCGAGATCAGACGAGATCGGGCGTTCTCAAAGTGGTATGGCCGTAAGCGAAATCTGCTGCCAAAAACGGGCTATTTAAAAGGTTAGAACATTAGTGAAGTAAATCTGCTGAAAATAAAAAAAAGCTTACAGCACCTGGTATTCCCAGGCGGTCTCCCATCCAAGTACTAACCAGGCCCGACTCTGCTTAGCTTCCGAGATCAGACGAGATCGGGCGTTCTCAAAGTGGTATGGCCGTAAGCGAAATCCTGCTGCTCAGAAAGAGTCGCCCGCCAAATCGTTGCTGAGGTAAATTCAAAAAACGTGGCATCTTCACGTTCTGAAGAAACTCTGCTGCAAGACTGAGCTTTTGGAAGAAACATTTCAGACAACATATACAACTCCTTTACAATTCACATCATTTGTCGCCCGTTACTTTTTTCCTCACATATGTTCCGTGTCCATCACGTTTCGTTGACATTCAAGAGTGAGCTATACATGTCTTTTACAGTGTACCTCGCTTGCTGCGTCTCTGTCACATCCACAAACACTCCGTTACAGACACCGTTAAAACAAGTAGCAAAAAAGGTGCGTTGAAGACAGACGAGACACGGGAAAAAATACCTGCAGTTGTCTGACTCTAAAGGAATAAATGTTAAGCTACAAATATGACAACTATTTAATGCACACATGTGGTTAAAATATTGACCTGCCCTTGAACGAATGAAAGAATGAATAAATGAATGCATGCATGAATGAATGAATGAATGAATGAAAGAATGAAATAAATCCAGCCCTCTGCAGCATCCCGGTGGAGGGCGGAGGAAGGACCTGGCTGCACACCTAGACCTCGCGGCGGACGGAACGCCCGATCAAAATGGGGCCGGCCTTTGGGTGGGCATCCCTTGAAAATGAAAGAAAAGCCCAGACCAAAAGCTTACTGCACCTGGTATTCCCAGGCGGTCTCCCATCCAAGTACTAACCAGGCCCGACCCTGCTTAGCTTCCGAGATCGGACGAGATCGGGCGTGTTCAGGGTGGTATGGCCGTAAGCGAAAGACGTTGCTGAAAGCGGCCTTTTAACGGCTAACACTCGGCTGGCGCTCTCTCTCCGTACCCTGCTGGCGCTGTCTTTCCGCACCGGGCACCTGCTGGCATCGCTTGCCTCCGTTTCGTATTTGGACTGTGTTAAAAACAGCCTGAATATTCACAGGAAATTCTACTTTTAGTTTACATTCGTTACGCGCTCTTTGCATTCCTTGCATTTTATCCGACCCTCCATATTTACAAGTCAAAATTAGTCTACGCCAGCAAATAAAGCCTTCATTTTACACTGCTACGGTGTGTCTTGAATTCTTTACGCTTGCCATTCATTTTTTCGAGCAAGCAGCCTTTCAGAATTATGTCATTTTTAGAAAAGTTCCCTGCGCTCAGAAAGAGTCGCCCGCCAAATCGTTGCTGAGGTAAATTACGTGGCATATTCGTGCTAAAAGACAGACGGAGCCTTAAAAACATTTCACAACATATACAACTCCTTTACAATTCACATCATTTGTCGCCCGTTACTTTTTTCCTCACATATGTTCCGTGTCCATCACGTTTCGTTGACATTCAAGAGTGAGCTATACATGTCTTTTACAGTGTACCTCGCTTGCTGCGTCTCTGTCACATCCACAAACACTCCGTTACAGACACCGTTAAAACAAGTAGCAAAAAAGGTGCGTTGAAGACAGACGAGACACGGGAAAAAATACCTGCAGTTGTCTGACTCTAAAGGAATAAATGTTAAGCTACAAATATGACAACTATTTAATGCACACATGTGGTTAAAATATTGACCTGCCCTTGAATGAATGAAAGAATGAATAAATGAATGCATGCATGAATGAATGAATGAATGAATGAATGAATGAATGAAAGAATGAAATAAATCCAGCCCTCTGCAGCATCCCGGTGGAGGGCGGAGGAAGGACCTGGCTGCACACCTAGACCTCGCGGCGGACGGAACGCCCGATGAAAAGGGGGCCGGCCTTTGGGTGGGCATCCCTTGAAAATGAAAGAAAAGCCCAGACCAAAAGCTTACTGCACCTGGTATTCCCAGGCGGTCTCCCATCCAAGTACTAACCAGGCCCGACCCTGCTTAGCTTCCGAGATCGGACGAGATCGGGCGTGTTCAGGGTGGTATGGCCGTAAGCGAAAGACGTTGCTGAAAGCGGCGTTTTAACGGCTAACACTCGGCTGGCGCTCTCTCTCCGTACCCTGCTGGCGCTGTCTTTCCGCACCGGGCACCTGCTGGCATCGCTTGGCTCCGTTTCGTATTTGGACTGTGTTAAAAACAGCCTGAATATTCACAGGAAATTCTACTTTTAGTTTACATTCGTTACGCGCTCTTTGCATTCCTTGCATTTTATCCGACCCTCCATATTTACAAGTCAAAATTAGTCTACGCCAGCAAATAAAGCCTTCATTTTACACTGCTACGGTGTGTCTTGAATTCTTTACGCTTGCCATTCATTTTTTCGAGCAAGCAGCCTTTCAGAATTATGTCATTTTTAGAAAAGTTCCCTGCGCTCAGAAAGAGTCGCCCGCCAAATCGTTGCTGAGGTAAATTACGTGGCATATTCGTGCTAAAAGACAGACGGAGCCTTAAAAACATTTCACAACATATACAACTCCTTTACAATTCACATCATTTGTCGCCCGTTACTTTTTTCCTCACATATGTTCCGTGTCCATCACGTTTCGTTGACATTCAAGAGTGAGCTATACATGTCTTTTACAGTGTACCTCGCTTGCTGCGTCTCTGTCACATCCACAAACACTCCGTTACAGACACCGTTAAAACAAGTAGCAAAAAAGGTGCGTTGAAGACAGACGAGACACGGGAAAAAATACCTGCAGTTGTCTGACTCTAAAGGAATAAATGTTAAGCTACAAATATGACAACTATTTAATGCACACATGTGGTTAAAATATTGACCTGCCCTTGAATGAATGAAAGAATGAATAAATGAAGATGCATGAATGAATGAATGAATGAATGAATGAATGAATGAAAGAATGAAATAAATCCAGCCCTCTGCAGCATCCCGGTGGAGGGCGGAGGAAGGACCTGGCTGCACACCTAGACCTCGCGGCGGACGGAACGCCCGATGAAAAGGGGGCCGGCCTTTGGGTGGGCATCCCTTGAAAATGAAAAGCCCAGACCAAAAGCTTACTGCACCTGGTATTCCCAGGCGGTCTCCCATCCAAGTACTAACCAGGCCCGACCCTGCTTAGCTTCCGAGATCGGACGAGATCGGGCGTGTTCAGGGTGGTATGGCCGTAAGCGAAAGACGTTGCTGAAAGCGGCGTTTTAACGGCTAACACTCGGCTGGCGCTCTCTCTCCGTACCCTGCTGGCGCTGTCTTTCCGCACCGGGCACCTGCTGGCATCGCTTGGCTCCGTTTCGTATTTGGACTGTGTTAAAAACAGCCTGAATATTCACAGGAAATTCTACTTTTAGTTTACATTCGTTACGCGCTCTTTGCATTCCTTGCATTTTATCCGACCCTCCATATTTACAAGTCAAAATTAGTCTACGCCAGCAAATAAAGCCTTCATTTTACACTGCTACGGTGTGTCTTGAATTCTTTACGCTTGCCATTCATTTTTTCGAGCAAGCAGCCTTTCAGAATTATGTCATTTTTAGAAAAGTTCCCTGCGCTCAGAAAGAGTCGCCCGCCAAATCGTTGCTGAGGTAAATTACGTGGCATATTCGTGCTAAAAGACAGACGGAGCCTTAAAAACATTTCACAACATATACAACTCCTTTACAATTCACATCATTTGTCGCCCGTTACTTTTTTCCTCACATATGTTCCGTGTCCATCACGTTTCGTTGACATTCAAGAGTGAGCTATACATGTCTTTTACAGTGTACCTCGCTTGCTGCGTCTCTGTCACATCCACAAACACTCCGTTACAGACACCGTTAAAACAAGTAGCAAAAAAGGTGCGTTGAAGACAGACGAGACACGGGAAAAAATACCTGCAGTTGTCTGACTCTAAAGGAATAAATGTTAAGCTACAAATATGACAACTATTTAATGCACACATGTGGTTAAAATATTGACCTGCCCTTGAACGAATGAAAGAATGAATAAATGAATGCATGCATGCATGAATGAATGAATGAATGAATGAATGAATGAATGAAAGAATGAAATAAATCCAGCCCTCTGCAGCATCCCGGTGGAGGGCGGAGGAAGGACCTGGCTGCACACCTAGACCTCGCGGCGGACGGAACGCCCGATGAAAAGGGGGCCGGCCTTTGGGTGGGCATCCCTTGAAAATGAAAAGCCCAGACCAAAAGCTTACTGCACCTGGTATTCCCAGGCGGTCTCCCATCCAAGTACTAACCAGGCCCGACCCTGCTTAGCTTCCGAGATCGGACGAGATCGGGCGTGTTCAGGGTGGTATGGCCGTAAGCGAAAGACGTTGCTGAAAGCGGCGTTTTAACGGCTAACACTCGGCTGGCGCTCTCTCTCCGTACCCTGCTGGCGCTGTCTTTCCGCACCGGGCACCTGCTGGCATCGCTTGGCTCCGTTTCGTATTTGGACTGTGTTAAAAACAGCCTGAATATTCACAGGAAATTCTACTTTTAGTTTACATTCGTTACGCGCTCTTTGCATTCCTTGCATTTTATCCGACCCTCCATATTTACAAGTCAAAATTAGTCTACGCCAGCAAATAAAGCCTTCATTTTACACTGCTACGGTGTGTCTTGAATTCTTTACGCTTGCCATTCATTTTTTCGAGCAAGCAGCCTTTCAGAATTATGTCATTTTTAGAAAAGTTCCCTGCGCTCAGAAAGAGTCGCCCGCCAAATCGTTGCTGAGGTAAATTACGTGGCATATTCGTGCTAAAAGACAGACGGAGCCTTAAAAACATTTCACAACATATACAACTCCTTTACAATTCACATCATTTGTCGCCCGTTACTTTTTTCCTCACATATGTTCCGTGTCCATCACGTTTCGTTGACATTCAAGAGTGAGCTATACATGTCTTTTACAGTGTACCTCGCTTGCTGCGTCTCTGTCACATCCACAAACACTCCGTTACAGACACCGTTAAAACAAGTAGCAAAAAAGGTGCGTTGAAGACAGACGAGACACGGGAAAAAATACCTGCAGTTGTCTGACTCTAAAGGAATAAATGTTAAGCTACAAATATGACAACTATTTAATGCACACATGTGGTTAAAATATTGACCTGCCCTTGAACGAATGAAAGAATGAATAAATGAATGCATGCATGCATGAATGAATGAATGAATGAATGAATGAATGAATGAAAGAATGAAATAAATCCAGCCCTCTGCAGCATCCCGGTGGAGGGCGGAGGAAGGACCTGGCTGCACACCTAGACCTCGCGGCGGACGGAACGCCCGATGAAAAGGGGGCCGGCCTTTGGGTGGGCATCCCTTGAAAATGGAAAAGCCCAGACCAAAAGCTTACTGCACCTGGTATTCCCAGGCGGTCTCCCATCCAAGTACTAACCAGGCCCGACCCTGCTTAGCTTCCGAGATCGGACGAGATCGGGCGTGTTCAGGGTGGTATGGCCGTAAGCGAAAGACGTTGCTGAAAGCGGCGTTTTAACGGCTAACACTCGGCTGGCGCTCTCTCTCCGTACCCTGCTGGCGCTGTCTTTCCGCACCGGGCACCTGCTGGCATCGCTTGGCTCCGTTTCGTATTTGGACTGTGTTAAAAACAGCCTGAATATTCACAGGAAATTCTACTTTTAGTTTACATTCGTTACGCGCTCTTTGCATTCCTTGCATTTTATCCGACCCTCCATATTTACAAGTCAAAATTAGTTACCCAGCAAATAAAGCCTTCATTTTACACTGCTACGGTGTGTCTTGAATTCTTTACGCTTGCCATTCATTTTTTCGAGCAAGCAGCCTTTCAGAATTATGTCATTTTTAGAAAAGTTCCCTGCGCTCAGAAAGAGTCGCCCGCCAAATCGTTGCTGAGGTAAATTACGTGGCATATTCGTGCTAAAAGACAGACGGAGCCTTAAAAACATTTCACAACATATACAACTCCTTTACAATTCACTTTACTCATTTGTCGCCCGTCTGAGCGCAGGACTTTTTAATGCCTCATTCAGAAATGCTGTCAAAAGTGTCCATGGCACGTTTCGTAATGAATTCAAGCACAGTGAGCTGGTATAAATGAAGTTTATTTGCTGGCGTAGACTAATTTTGACTTGTAAATATGGAGGGTCGGATAAAATGCAAGGAATGCAAAGAGCGCGTAACGAATGTAAACTAAAAGTAGAATTTCTGTGAATATTCAGGCTGTTTTTGACACAGTCAGGGGGGGGGGGGGGGGCCGACGCCGCTTTCAGCAACGTCTTTCGCTTACGGCCATACCACCCTGAACACGCCCGATCTCGTCCGATCTCGGAAGCTAAGCAGGGTCGGGCCTGGTTAGTACTTGGATGGGAGACCGCCTGGGAATACCAGGTGCAGTAAGCTTTTGGTCTGGGCTTTTCATTTTCAAGGGATGCCCACCCAAAGGCCGGCCCCCTTTTCATCGGGCGTTCCGTCCGCCGCGAGGTCCAGGTGTGCAGCCAGGTCCTTCCTCCGCCCTCCACCGGGATGCTGCAGAGGGCTGGATTTATTTCATTCTTTCATTCATTCATTCATTCATTCATTCATTCATTCATGCATGCATTCATTCATTTATTCATTCTTTCATTCGTTCAAGGGCAGGTCAATATTTTAACCACATGTGTTCATTAAATAGTTGTCATATTTGTAGCTTAACATTTATTCCTTTAGAGTCAGACAACTGCAGGTATTTTTTCCCGTGTCTCGTCTGTCTTCAACGCACCTTTTTTGCTACTTGTTTTAACGGTGTCTGTAACGGAGTGTTTGTGGATGTGACAGAGACGCAGCAAGCGAGGTACACTGTAAAAGACATGTATAGCTCACTCTTGAATGTCAACGAAACGTGATGGACACGGAACATATGTGAGGAAAAAAGTAACGGGCGACAAATGATGTGAATTGTAAAGGAGTTGTATATGTTGTGAAATGTTTTTAAGGCTCCGTCTGTCTTTTAGCACGAATATGCCACGTAATTTACCTCAGCAACGATTTGGCGGGCGACTCTTTCTGAGCGCAGGGAACTTTTCTAAAAATGACATAATTCTGAAAGGCTGCTTGCTCGAAAAAATGAATGGCAAGCGTAAAGAATTCAAGACACACCGTAGCAGTGTAAAATGAAGGCTTTATTTGCTGGCGTAGACTAATTTTGACTTGTAAATATGGAGGGTCGGATAAAATGCAAGGAATGCAAAGAGCGCGTAACGAATGTAAACTAAAAGTAGAATTTCCTGTGAATATTCAGGCAGTTTTTAACACAGTCCAAATACGAAACGGAGGCAAGCGATGCCAGCAGGTGCCCGGTGCGGAAAGACAGCGCCAGCAGGGTACGGAGAGAGAGCGCCAGCCGAGTGTTAGCCGTTAAAACGCCGCTTTCAGCAACGTCTTTCGCTTACGGCCATACCACCCTGAACACGCCCGATCTCGTCCGATCTCGGAAGCTAAGCAGGGTCGGGCCTGGTTAGTACTTGGATGGGAGACCGCCTGGGAATACCAGGTGCAGTAAGCTTTTGGTCTGGGCTTTTCATTTTCAAGGGATGCCCACCCAAAGGCCGGCCCCCTTTTCATCGGGCGTTTCGTCCGCCGCGAGGTCTAGGTGTGCAGCCAGGTCCTTCCTCCGCCCTCCACCGAGATGCTGCAGAGGGCTGGATTTATTTCATTCTTTCATTCATTCATTCATTCATTCATTCATTCATTCATGCATGCATTCATTCATTTATTCATTCTTTCATTCATTCAAGGGCAGGTCAATATTTTAACCACATGTGTGCATTAAATAGTTGTCATATTTGTAGCTTAACATTTATTCCTTTAGAGTCAGACAACTGCAGGTATTTTTTCCCGTGTCTCGTCTGTCTTCAACGCACCTTTTTTGCTACTTGTTTTAACGGTGTCTGTAACGGAGTGTTTGTGGATGTGACAGAGACGCAGCAAGCGAGGTACACTGTAAAAGACATGTATAGCTCACTCTTGAATGTCAACGAAACGTGATGGACACGGAACATATGTGAGGAAAAAAGTAACGGGCGACAAATGATGTGAATTGTAAAGGAGTTGTATATGTTGTGAAATGTTTTTAAGGCTCCGTCTGTCTTTTAGCACGAATATGCCACGTAATTTACCTCAGCAACGATTTGGCGGGCGACTCTTTCTGAGCGCAGGGAACTTTTCTAAAAATGACATAATTCTGAAAGGCTGCTTGCTCGAAAAAATGAATGGCAAGCGTAAAGAATTCAAGACACACCGTAGCAGTGTAAAATGAAGGCTTTATTTGCTGGCGTAGATGAATTTTGACTTGTAAATATGGAGGGTCGGATAAAATGCAAGGAATGCAAAGAGCGCGTAACGAATGTAAACTAAAAGTAGAATTTCCTGTGAATATTCAGGCTGTTTTTAACACAGTCCAAATACGAAACGGAGGCAAGCGATGCCAGCAGGTGCCCGGTGCGGAAAGACAGCGCCAGCAGGGTACGGAGAGAGAGCGCCAGCCGAGTGTTAGCCGTTAAAACGCCGCTTTCAGCAACGTCTTTCGCTTACGGCCATACCACCCTGAACACGCCCGATCTCGTCCGATCTCGGAAGCTAAGCAGGGTCGGGCCTGGTTAGTACTTGGATGGGAGACCGCCTGGGAATACCAGGTGCAGTAAGCTTTTGGTCTGGGCTTTTCTTTCATTTTCAAGGGATGCCCACCCAAAGGCCGGCCCCCTTTTCATCGGGCGTTCCGTCCGCCGCGAGGTCTAGGTGTGCAGCCAGGTCCTTCCTCCGCCCTCCACCGGGATGCTGCAGAGGGCTGGATTTATTTCATTCTTTCATTCATTCATTCATTCATTCATTCATTCATTCATTCATGCATGCATTCATTTATTCATTCTTTCATTCATTCAAGGGCAGGTCAATATTTTAACCACATGTGTGCATTAAATAGTTGTCATATTTGTAGCTTAACATTTATTCCTTTAGAGTCAGACAACTGCAGGTATTTTTTCCCGTGTCTCGTCTGTCTTCAACGCACCTTTTTTGCTACTTGTTTTAACGGTGTCTGTAACGGAGTGTTTGTGGATGTGACAGAGACGCAGCAAGCGAGGTACACTGTAAAAGACATGTATAGCTCACTCTTGAATGTCAACGAAACGTGATGGACACGGAACATATGTGAGGAAAAAAGTAACGGGCGACAAATGATGTGAATTGTAAAGGAGTTGTATATGTTGTGAAATGTTTTTAAGGCTCCGTCTGTCTTTTAGCACGAATATGCCACGTAATTTACCTCAGCAACGATTTGGCGGGCGACTCTTTCTGAGCGCAGGGAACTTTTCTAAAAATGACATAATTCTGAAAGGCTGCTTGCTCGAAAAAATGAATGGCAAGCGTAAAGAATTCAAGACACACCGTAGCAGTGTAAAATGAAGGCTTTATTTGCTGGCGTAGACTAATTTTGACTTGTAAATATGGAGGGTCGGATAAAATGCAAGGAATGCAAAGAGCGCGTAACGAATGTAAACTAAAAGTAGAATTTCCTGTGAATATTCAGGCTGTTTTTAACACAGTCCAAATACGAAACGGAGGCAAGCGATGCCAGCAGGTGCCCGGTGCGGAAAGACAGCGCCAGCAGGGTACGGAGAGAGAGCGCCAGCCGAGTGTTAGCCGTTAAAACGCCGCTTTCAGCAACGTCTTTCGCTTACGGCCATACCACCCTGAACACGCCCGATCTCGTCCGATCTCGGAAGCTAAGCAGGGTCGGGCCTGGTTAGTACTTGGATGGGAGACCGCCTGGGAATACCAGGTGCAGTAAGCTTTTGGTCTGGGCTTTTCTTTCATTTTCAAGGGATGCCCACCCAAAGGCCGGCCCCCTTTTCATCGGGCGTTCCGTCCGCCGCGAGGTCTAGGTGTGCAGCCAGGTCCTTCCTCCGCCCTCCACCGGGATGCTGCAGAGGGCTGGATTTATTTCATTCTTTCATTCATTCATTCATTCATTCATTCATTCATTCATGCATGCATTCATTTATTCATTCTTTCATTCATTCAAGGGCAGGTCAATATTTTAACCACATGTGTGCATTAAATAGTTGTCATATTTGTAGCTTAACATTTATTCCTTTAGAGTCAGACAACTGCAGGTATTTTTTCCCGTGTCTCGTCTGTCTTCAACGCACCTTTTTTGCTACTTGTTTTAACGGTGTCTGTAACGGAGTGTTTGTGGATGTGACAGAGACGCAGCAAGCGAGGTACACTGTAAAAGACATGTATAGCTCACTCTTGAATGTCAACGAAACGTGATGGACACGGAACATATGTGAGGAAAAAAGTAACGGGCGACAAATGATGTGAATTGTAAAGGAGTTGTATATGTTGTGAAATGTTTTTAAGGCTCCGTCTGTCTTTTAGCACGAATATGCCACGTAATTTACCTCAGCAACGATTTGGCGGGCGACTCTTTCTGAGCGCAGGGAACTTTTCTAAAAATGACATAATTCTGAAAGGCTGCTTGCTCGAAAAAATGAATGGCAAGCGTAAAGAATTCAAGACACACCGTAGCAGTGTAAAATGAAGGCTTTATTTGCTGGCGTAGACTAATTTTGACTTGTAAATATGGAGGGTCGGATAAAATGCAAGGAATGCAAAGAGCGCGTAACGAATGTAAACTAAAAGTAGAATTTCCTGTGAATATTCAGGCTGTTTTTAACACAGTCCAAATACGAAACGGAGGCAAGCGATGCCAGCAGGTGCCCGGTGCGGAAAGACAGCGCCAGCAGGGTACGGAGAGAGAGCGCCAGCCGAGTGTTAGCCGTTAAAACGCCGCTTTCAGCAACGTCTTTCGCTTACGGCCATACCACCCTGAACACGCCCGATCTCGTCCGATCTCGGAAGCTAAGCAGGGTCGGGCCTGGTTAGTACTTGGATGGGAGACCGCCTGGGAATACCAGGTGCAGTAAGCTTTTGGTCTGGGCTTTTCTTTCATTTTCAAGGGATGCCCACCCAAAGGCCGGCCCCCTTTTCATCGGGCGTTCCGTCCGCCGCGAGGTCTAGGTGTGCAGCCAGGTCCTTCCTCCGCCCTCCACCGGGATGCTGCAGAGGGCTGGATTTATTTCATTCTTTCATTCATTCATTCATTCATTCATTCATTCATTCATTCATGCATGCATTCATTTATTCATTCTTTCATTCATTCAAGGGCAGGTCAATATTTTAACCACATGTGTGCATTAAATAGTTGTCATATTTGTAGCTTAACATTTATTCCTTTAGAGTCAGACAACTGCAGGTATTTTTTCCCGTGTCTCGTCTGTCTTCAACGCACCTTTTTTGCTACTTGTTTTAACGGTGTCTGTAACGGAGTGTTTGTGGATGTGACAGAGACGCAGCAAGCGAGGTACACTGTAAAAGACATGTATAGCTCACTCTTGAATGTCAACGAAACGTGATGGACACGGAACATATGTGAGGAAAAAAGTAACGGGCGACAAATGATGTGAATTGTAAAGGAGTTGTATATGTTGTGAAATGTTTTTAAGGCTCCGTCTGTCTTTTAGCACGAATATGCCACGTAATTTACCTCAGCAACGATTTGGCGGGCGACTCTTTCTGAGCGCAGGGAACTTTTCTAAAAATGACATAATTCTGAAAGGCTGCTTGCTCGAAAAAATGAATGGCAAGCGTAAAGAATTCAAGACACACCGTAGCAGTGTAAAATGAAGGCTTTATTTGCTGGCGTAGACTAATTTTGACTTGTAAATATGGAGGGTCGGATAAAATGCAAGGAATGCAAAGAGCGCGTAACGAATGTAAACTAAAAGTAGAATTTCCTGTGAATATTCAGGCTGTTTTTAACACAGTCCAAATACGAAACGGAGGCAAGCGATGCCAGCAGGTGCCCGGTGCGGAAAGACAGCGCCAGCAGGGTACGGAGAGAGAGCGCCAGCCGAGTGTTAGCCGTTAAAACGCCGCTTTCAGCAACGTCTTTCGCTTACGGCCATACCACCCTGAACACGCCCGATCTCGTCCGATCTCGGAAGCTAAGCAGGGTCGGGCCTGGTTAGTACTTGGATGGGAGACCGCCTGGGAATACCAGGTGCAGTAAGCTTTTGGTCTGGGCTTTTCTTTCATTTTCAAGGGATGCCCACCCAAAGGCCGGCCCCCTTTTGATCGGGCGTTCCGTCCGCCGCGAGGTCTAGGTGTGCAGCCAGGTCCTTCCTCCGCCCTCCACCGGGATGCTGCAGAGGGCTGGATTTATTTCATTCTTTCATTCATTCATTCATTCATTCATTCATTCATTCATTCATGCATGCATTCATTTATTCATTCTTTCATTCGTTCAAGGGCAGGTCAATATTTTAACCACATGTGTGCATTAAATAGTTGTCATATTTGTAGCTTAACATTTATTCCTTTAGAGTCAGACAACTGCAGGTATTTTTTCCCGTGTCTCGTCTGTCTTCAACGCACCTTTTTTGCTACTTGTTTTAACGGTGTCTGTAACGGAGTGTTTGTGGATGTGACAGAGACGCAGCAAGCGAGGTACACTGTAAAAGACATGTATAGCTCACTCTTGAATGTCAACGAAACGTGATGGACACGGAACATATGTGAGGAAAAAAGTAACGGGCGACAAATGATGTGAATTGTAAAGGAGTTGTATATGTTGTGAAATGTTTTTAAGGCTCCGTCTGTCTTTTAGCACGAATATGCCACGTAATTTACCTCAGCAACGATTTGGCGGGCGACTCTTTCTGAGCGCAGGGAACTTTTCTAAAAATGACATAATTCTGAAAGGCTGCTTGCTCGAAAAAATGAATGGCAAGCGTAAAGAATTCAAGACACACCGTAGCAGTGTAAAATGAAGGCTTTATTTGCTGGCGTAGACTAATTTTGACTTGTAAATATGGAGGGTCGGATAAAATGCAAGGAATGCAAAGAGCGCGTAACGAATGTAAACTAAAAGTAGAATTTCCTGTGAATATTCAGGCTGTTTTTAACACAGTCCAAATACGAAACGGAGGCAAGCGATGCCAGCAGGTGCCCGGTGCGGAAAGACAGCGCCAGCAGGGTACGGAGAGAGAGCGCCAGCCGAGTGTTAGCCGTTAAAACGCCGCTTTCAGCAACGTCTTTCGCTTACGGCCATACCACCCTGAACACGCCCGATCTCGTCCGATCTCGGAAGCTAAGCAGGGTCGGGCCTGGTTAGTACTTGGATGGGAGACCGCCTGGGAATACCAGGTGCAGTAAGCTTTTGGTCTGGGCTTTTCATTTTCAAGGGATGCCCACCCAAAGGCCGGCCCCCTTTTCATCGGGCGTTCCGTCCGCCGCGAGGTCTAGGTGTGCAGCCAGGTCCTTCCTCCGCCCTCCACCGGGATGCTGCAGAGGGCTGGATTTATTTCATTCTTTCATTCATTCATTCATTCATTCATTCATTCATTCATGCATGCATTCATTCATTTATTCATTCTTTCATTCGTTCAAGGGCAGGTCAATATTTTAACCACATGTGTGCATTAAATAGTTGTCATATTTGTAGCTTAACATTTATTCCTTTAGAGTCAGACAACTGCAGGTATTTTTTCCCGTGTCTCGTCTGTCTTCAACGCACCTTTTTTGCTACTTGTTTTAACGGTGTCTGTAACGGAGTGTTTGTGGATGTGACAGAGACGCAGCAAGCGAGGTACACTGTAAAAGACATGTATAGCTCACTCTTGAATGTCAACGAAACGTGATGGACACGGAACATATGTGAGGAAAAAAGTAACGGGCGACAAATGATGTGAATTGTAAAGGAGTTGTATATGTTGTGAAATGTTTTTAAGGCTCCGTCTGTCTTTTAGCACGAATATGCCACGTAATTTACCTCAGCAACGATTTGGCGGGCGACTCTTTCTGAGCGCAGGGAACTTTTCTAAAAATGACATAATTCTGAAAGGCTGCTTGCTCGAAAAAATGAATGGCAAGCGTAAAGAATTCAAGACACACCGTAGCAGTGTAAAATGAAGGCTTTATTTGCTGGCGTAGACTAATTTTGACTTGTAAATATGGAGGGTCGGATAAAATGCAAGGAATGCAAAGAGCGCGTAACGAATGTAAACTAAAAGTAGAATTTCCTGTGAATATTCAGGCTGTTTTTAACACAGTCCAAATACGAAACGGAGGCAAGCGATGCCAGCAGGTGCCCGGTGCGGAAAGACAGCGCCAGCAGGGTACGGAGAGAGAGCGCCAGCCGAGTGTTAGCCGTTAAAAGGCCGCTTTCAGCAACGTCTTTCGCTTACGGCCATACCACCCTGAACACGCCCGATCTCGTCCGATCTCGGAAGCTAAGCAGGGTCGGGCCTGGTTAGTACTTGGATGGGAGACCGCCTGGGAATACCAGGTGCAGTAAGCTTTTGGTCTGGGCTTTTCTTTCATTTTCAAGGGATGCCCACCCAAAGGCCGGCCCCATTTTGATCGGGCGTTCCGTCCGCCGCGAGGTCTAGGTGTGCAGCCAGGTCCTTCCTCCGCCCTCCACCGGGATGCTGCAGAGGGCTGGATTTATTTCATTCTTTCATTCATTCATTCATTCATTCATTCATTCATGCATGCATTCATTTATTCATTCTTTCATTCGTTCAAGGGCAGGTCAATATTTTAACCACATGTGTGCATTAAATAGTTGTCATATTTGTAGCTTAACATTTATTCCTTTAGAGTCAGACAACTGCAGGTATTTTTTCCCGTGTCTCGTCTGTCTTCAACGCACCTTTTTTGCTACTTGTTTTAACGGTGTCTGTAACGGAGTGTTTGTGGATGTGACAGAGACGCAGCAAGCGAGGTACACTGTAAAAGACATGTATAGCTCACTCTTGAATGTCAACGAAACGTGATGGACACGGAACATATGTGAGGAAAAAAGTAACGGGCGACAAATGATGTGAATTGTAAAGGAGTTGTATATGTTGTGAAATGTTTTTAAGGCTCCGTCTGTCTTTTAGCACGAATATGCCACGTAATTTACCTCAGCAACGATTTGGCGGGCGACTCTTTCTGAGCGCAGGGAACTTTTCTAAAAATGACATAATTCTGAAAGGCTGCTTGCTCGAAAAAATGAATGGCAAGCGTAAAGAATTCAAGACACACCGTAGCAGTGTAAAATGAAGGCTTTATTTGCTGGCGTAGACTAATTTTGACTTGTAAATATGGAGGGTCGGATAAAATGCAAGGAATGCAAAGAGCGCGTAACGAATGTAAACTAAAAGTAGAATTTCCTGTGAATATTCAGGCTGTTTTTAACACAGTCCAAATACGAAACGGAGGCAAGCGATGCCAGCAGGTGCCCGGTGCGGAAAGACAGCGCCAGCAGGGTACGGAGAGAGAGCGCCAGCCGAGTGTTAGCCGTTAAAAGGCCGCTTTCAGCAACGTCTTTCGCTTACGGCCATACCACCCTGAACACGCCCGATCTCGTCCGATCTCGGAAGCTAAGCAGGGTCGGGCCTGGTTAGTACTTGGATGGGAGACCGCCTGGGAATACCAGGTGCAGTAAGCTTTTGGTCTGGGCTTTTCATTTTCAAGGGATGCCCACCCAAAGGCCGGCCCCCTTTTCATCGGGCGTTTCGTCCGCCGCGAGGTCTAGGTGTGCAGCCAGGTCCTTCCTCCGCCCTCCACCGAGATGCTGCAGAGGGCTGGATTTATTTCATTCTTTCATTCATTCATTCATTCATTCATTCATTCATTCATTCATTCATTCATGCATGCATTCATTCATTTATTCATTCTTTCATTCGTTCAAGGGCAGGTCAATATTTTAACCACATGTGTGCATTAAATAGTTGTCATATTTGTAGCTTAACATTTATTCCTTTAGAGTCAGACAACTGCAGGTATTTTTTCCCGTGTCTCGTCTGTCTTCAACGCACCTTTTTTGCTACTTGTTTTAACGGTGTCTGTAACGGAGTGTTTGTGGATGTGACAGAGACGCAGCAAGCGAGGTACACTGTAAAAGACATGTATAGCTCACTCTTGAATGTCAACGAAACGTGATGGACACGGAACATATGTGAGGAAAAAAGTAACGGGCGACAAATGATGTGAATTGTAAAGGAGTTGTATATGTTGTGAAATGTTTTTAAGGCTCCGTCTGTCTTTTAGCACGAATATGCCACGTAATTTACCTCAGCAACGATTTGGCGGGCGACTCTTTCTGAGCGCAGGGAACTTTTCTAAAAATGACATAATTCTGAAAGGCTGCTTGCTCGAAAAAATGAATGGCAAGCGTAAAGAATTCAAGACACACCGTAGCAGTGTAAAATGAAGGCTTTATTTGCTGGCGTAGACTAATTTTGACTTGTAAATATGGAGGGTCGGATAAAATGCAAGGAATGCAAAGAGCGCGTAACGAATGTAAACTAAAAGTAGAATTTCCTGTGAATATTCAGGCAGTTTTTAACACAGTCCAAATACGAAACGGAGGCAAGCGATGCCAGCAGGTGCCCGGTGCGGAAAGACAGCGCCAGCAGGGTACGGAGAGAGAGCGCCAGCCGAGTGTTAGCCGTTAAAAGGCCGCTTTCAGCAACGTCTTTCGCTTACGGCCATACCACCCTGAACACGCCCGATCTCGTCCGATCTCGGAAGCTAAGCAGGGTCGGGCCTGGTTAGTACTTGGATGGGAGACCGCCTGGGAATACCAGGTGCAGTAAGCTTTTGGTCTGGGCTTTTCATTTTCAAGGGATGCCCACCCAAAGGCCGGCCCCCTTTTGATCGGGCGTTCCGTCCGCCGCGAGGTCTAGGTGTGCAGCCAGGTCCTTCCTCCGCCCTCCACCGGGATGCTGCAGAGGGCTGGATTTATTTCATTCTTATTCATTCATTCATTCATTCATTCATTCATTCATTCATGCATGCATTCATTTATTCATTCTTTCATTCGTTCAAGGGCAGGTCAATATTTTAACCACATGTGTGCATTAAATAGTTGTCATATTTGTAGCTTAACATTTATTCCTTTAGAGTCAGACAACTGCAGGTATTTTTTCCCGTGTCTCGTCTGTCTTCAACGCACCTTTTTTGCTACTTGTTTTAACGGTGTCTGTAACGGAGTGTTTGTGGATGTGACAGAGACGCAGCAAGCGAGGTACACTGTAAAAGACATGTATAGCTCACTCTTGAATGTCAACGAAACGTGATGGACACGGAACATATGTGAGGAAAAAAGTAACGGGCGACAAATGATGTGAATTGTAAAGGAGTTGTATATGTTGTGAAATGTTTTTAAGGCTCCGTCTGTCTTTTAGCACGAATATGCCACGTAATTTACCTCAGCAACGATTTGGCGGGCGACTCTTTCTGAGCGCAGGGAACTTTTCTAAAAATGACATAATTCTGAAAGGCTGCTTGCTCGAAAAAATGAATGGCAAGCGTAAAGAATTCAAGACACACCGTAGCAGTGTAAAATGAAGGCTTTATTTGCTGGCGTAGACTAATTTTGACTTGTAAATATGGAGGGTCGGATAAAATGCAAGGAATGCAAAGAGCGCGTAACGAATGTAAACTAAAAGTAGAATTTCCTGTGAATATTCAGGCTGTTTTTAACACAGTCCAAATACGAAACGGAGCCAAGCGATGCCAGCAGGTGCCCGGTGCGGAAAGACAGCGCCAGCAGGGTACGGAGAGAGAGCGCCAGCCGAGTGTTAGCCGTTAAAACGCCGCTTTCAGCAGCGTCTTTCGCTTACGGCCATACCACCCTGAACACGCCCGATCTCGTCCGATCTCGGAAGCTAAGCAGGGTCGGGCCTGGTTAGTACTTGGATGGGAGACCGCCTGGGAATACCAGGTGCAGTAAGCTTTTGGTCTGGGCTTTTCATTTTCAAGGGATGCCCACCCAAAGGCCGGCCCCCTTTTCATCGGGCGTTTCGTCCGCCGCGAGGTCTAGGTGTGCAGCCAGGTCCTTCCTCCGCCCTCCACCGAGATGCTGCAGAGGGCTGGATTTATTTCATTCTTCATTCATTCATTCATTCATTCATTCATTCATTCATTCATTCATGCATGCATTCATTCATTTATTCATTCTTTCATTCGTTCAAGGGCAGGTCAATATTTTAACCACATGTGTGCATTAAATAGTTGTCATATTTGTAGCTTAACATTTATTCCTTTAGAGTCAGACAACTGCAGGTATTTTTTCCCGTGTCTCGTCTGTCTTCAACGCACCTTTTTTGCTACTTGTTTTAACGGTGTCTGTAACGGAGTGTTTGTGGATGTGACAGAGACGCAGCAAGCGAGGTACACTGTAAAAGACATGTATAGCTCACTCTTGAATGTCAACGAAACGTGATGGACACGGAACATATGTGAGGAAAAAAGTAACGGGCGACAAATGATGTGAATTGTAAAGGAGTTGTTATGTTGTGAAATGTTTTTAAGGCTCCGTCTGTCTTTTAGCACGAATATGCCACGTAATTTACCTCAGCAACGATTTGGCGGGCGACTCTTTCTGAGCGCAGGGAACTTTTCTAAAAATGACATAATTCTGAAAGGCTGCTTGCTCGAAAAAATGAATGGCAAGCGTAAAGAATTCAAGACACACCGTAGCAGTGTAAAATGAAGGCTTTATTTGCTGGCGTAGACTAATTTTGACTTGTAAATATGGAGGGTCGGATAAAATGCAAGGAATGCAAAGAGCGCGTAACGAATGTAAACTAAAAGTAGAATTTCCTGTGAATATTCAGGCAGTTTTTAACACAGTCCAAATACGAAACGGAGGCAAGCGATGCCAGCAGGTGCCCGGTGCGGAAAGACAGCGCCAGCAGGGTACGGAGAGAGAGCGCCAGCCGAGTGTTAGCCGTTAAAACGCCGCTTTCAGCAACGTCTTTCGCTTACGGCCATACCACCCTGAACACGCCCGATCTCGTCCGATCTCGGAAGCTAAGCAGGGTCGGGCCTGGTTAGTACTTGGATGGGAGACCGCCTGGGAATACCAGGTGCAGTAAGCTTTTGGTCTGGGCTTTTCATTTTCAAGGGATGCCCACCCAAAGGCCGGCCCCCTTTTCATCGGGCGTTTCGTCCGCCGCGAGGTCTAGGTGTGCAGCCAGGTCCTTCCTCCGCCCTCCACCGAGATGCTGCAGAGGGCTGGATTTATTTCATTCTTTCATTCATTCATTCATTCATTCATTCATTCATTCATTCATGCATGCATGCATTCATTTATTCATTCTTTCATTCATTCAAGGGCAGGTCAATATTTTAACCACATGTGTGCATTAAATAGTTGTCATATTTGTAGCTTAACATTTATTCCTTTAGAGTCAGACAACTGCAGGTATTTTTTCCCGTGTCTCGTCTGTCTTCAACGCACCTTTTTTGCTACTTGTTTTAACGGTGTCTGTAACGGAGTGTTTGTGGATGTGACAGAGACGCAGCAAGCGAGGTACACTGTAAAAGACATGTATAGCTCACTCTTGAATGTCAACGAAACGTGATGGACACGGAACATATGTGAGGAAAAAAGTAACGGGCGACAAATGATGTGAATTGTAAAGGAGTTGTATATGTTGTGAAATGTTTTTAAGGCTCCGTCTGTCTTTTAGCACGAATATGCCACGTAATTTACCTCAGCAACGATTTGGCGGGCGACTCTTTCTGAGCGCAGGGAACTTTTCTAAAAATGACATAATTCTGAAAGGCTGCTTGCTCGAAAAAATGAATGGCAAGCGTAAAGAATTCAAGACACACCGTAGCAGTGTAAAATGAAGGCTTTATTTGCTGGCGTAGACTAATTTTGACTTGTAAATATGGAGGGTCGGATAAAATGCAAGGAATGCAAAGAGCGCGTAACGAATGTAAACTAAAAGTAGAATTTCCTGTGAATATTCAGGCTGTTTTTAACACAGTCCAAATACGAAACGGAGCCAAGCGATGCCAGCAGGTGCCCGGTGCGGAAAGACAGCGCCAGCAGGGTACGGAGAGAGAGCGCCAGCCGAGTGTTAGCCGTTAAAACGCCGCTTTCAGCAACGTCTTTCGCTTACGGCCATACCACCCTGAACACGCCCGATCTCGTCCGATCTCGGAAGCTAAGCAGGGTCGGGCCTGGTTAGTACTTGGATGGGAGACCGCCTGGGAATACCAGGTGCAGTAAGCTTTTGGTCTGGGCTTTTCATTTTCAAGGGATGCCCACCCAAAGGCCGGCCCCCTTTTCATCGGGCGTTTCGTCCGCCGCGAGGTCTAGGTGTGCAGCCAGGTCCTTCCTCCGCCCTCCACCGAGATGCTGCAGAGGGCTGGATTTATTTCATTCATTCATTCATTCATTCATTCATTCATTCATTCATTCATTCATTCATTCATGCATGCATTCATTCATTTATTCATTCTTTCATTCGTTCAAGGGCAGGTCAATATTTTAACCACATGTGTGCATTAAATAGTTGTCATATTTGTAGCTTAACATTTATTCCTTTAGAGTCAGACAACTGCAGGTATTTTTTCCCGTGTCTCGTCTGTCTTCAACGCACCTTTTTTGCTACTTGTTTTAACGGTGTCTGTAACGGAGTGTTTGTGGATGTGACAGAGACGCAGCAAGCGAGGTACACTGTAAAAGACATGTATAGCTCACTCTTGAATGTCAACGAAACGTGATGGACACGGAACATATGTGAGGAAAAAAGTAACGGGCGACAAATGATGTGAATTGTAAAGGAGTTGTATATGTTGTGAAATGTTTTTAAGGCTCCGTCTGTCTTTTAGCACGAATATGCCACGTAATTTACCTCAGCAACGATTTGGCGGGCGACTCTTTCTGAGCGCAGGGAACTTTTCTAAAAATGACATAATTCTGAAAGGCTGCTTGCTCGAAAAAATGAATGGCAAGCGTAAAGAATTCAAGACACACCGTAGCAGTGTAAAATGAAGGCTTTATTTGCTGGCGTAGACTAATTTTGACTTGTAAATATGGAGGGTCGGATAAAATGCAAGGAATGCAAAGAGCGCGTAACGAATGTAAACTAAAAGTAGAATTTCCTGTGAATATTCAGGCTGTTTTTAACACAGTCCAAATACGAAACGGAGGCAAGCGATGCCAGCAGGTGCCCGGTGCGGAAAGACAGCGCCAGCAGGGTACGGAGAGAGAGCGCCAGCCGAGTGTTAGCCGTTAAAACGCCGCTTTCAGCAACGTCTTTCGCTTACGGCCATACCACCCTGAACACGCCCGATCTCGTCCGATCTCGGAAGCTAAGCAGGGTCGGGCCTGGTTAGTACTTGGATGGGAGACCGCCTGGGAATACCAGGTGCAGTAAGCTTTTGGTCTGGGCTTTTCATTTTCAAGGGATGCCCACCCAAAGGCCGGCCCCCTTTTCATCGGGCGTTCCGTCCGCCGCGAGGTCTAGGTGTGCAGCCAGGTCCTTCCTCCGCCCTCCACCGGGATGCTGCAGAGGGCTGGATTTATTTCATTCTTTCATTCATTCATTCATTCATTCATTCATTCATTCATGCATGCATTCATTTATTCATTCTTTCATTCGTTCAAGGGCAGGTCAATATTTTAACCACATGTGTGCATTAAATAGTTGTCATATTTGTAGCTTAACATTTATTCCTTTAGAGTCAGACAACTGCAGGTATTTTTTCCCGTGTCTCGTCTGTCTTCAACGCACCTTTTTTGCTACTTGTTTTAACGGTGTCTGTAACGGAGTGTTTGTGGATGTGACAGAGACGCAGCAAGCGAGGTACACTGTAAAAGACATGTATAGCTCACTCTTGAATGTCAACGAAACGTGATGGACACGGAACATATGTGAGGAAAAAAGTAACGGGCGACAAATGATGTGAATTGTAAAGGAGTTGTATATGTTGTGAAATGTTTTTAAGGCTCCGTCTGTCTTTTAGCACGAATATGCCACGTAATTTACCTCAGCAACGATTTGGCGGGCGACTCTTTCTGAGCGCAGGGAACTTTTCTAAAAATGACATAATTCTGAAAGGCTGCTTGCTCGAAAAAATGAATGGCAAGCGTAAAGAATTCAAGACACACCGTAGCAGTGTAAAATGAAGGCTTTATTTGCTGGCGTAGACTAATTTTGACTTGTAAATATGGAGGGTCGGATAAAATGCAAGGAATGCAAAGAGCGCGTAACGAATGTAAACTAAAAGTAGAATTTCCTGTGAATATTCAGGCTGTTTTTAACACAGTCCAAATACGAAACGGAGGCAAGCGATGCCAGCAGGTGCCCGGTGCGGAAAGACAGCGCCAGCAGGGTACGGAGAGAGAGCGCCAGCCGAGTGTTAGCCGTTAAAACGCCGCTTTCAGCAACGTCTTTCGCTTACGGCCATACCACCCTGAACACGCCCGATCTCGTCCGATCTCGGAAGCTAAGCAGGGTCGGGCCTGGTTAGTACTTGGATGGGAGACCGCCTGGGAATACCAGGTGCAGTAAGCTTTTGGTCTGGGCTTTTCTTTCATTTTCAAGGGATGCCCACCCAAAGGCCGGCCCCCTTTTGATCGGGCGTTCCGTCCGCCGCGAGGTCTAGGTGTGCAGCCAGGTCCTTCCTCCGCCCTCCACCGGGATGCTGCAGAGGGCTGGATTTATTTCATTCTTTCATTCATTCATTCATTCATTCATTCATTCATTCATTCATGCATTCATTCATTTATTCATTCTTTCATTCATTCAAGGGCAGGTCAATATTTTAACCACATGTGTGCATTAAATAGTTGTCATATTTGTAGCTTAACATTTATTCCTTTAGAGTCAGACAACTGCAGGTATTTTTTCCCGTGTCTCGTCTGTCTTCAACGCACCTTTTTTGCTACTTGTTTTAACGGTGTCTGTAACGGAGTGTTTGTGGATGTGACAGAGACGCAGCAAGCGAGGTACACTGTAAAAGACATGTATAGCTCACTCTTGAATGTCAACGAAACGTGATGGACACGGAACATATGTGAGGAAAAAAGTAACGGGCGACAAATGATGTGAATTGTAAAGGAGTTGTATATGTTGTGAAATGTTTTTAAGGCTCCGTCTGTCTTTTAGCACGAATATGCCACGTAATTTACCTCAGCAACGATTTGGCGGGCGACTCTTTCTGAGCGCAGGGAACTTTTCTAAAAATGACATAATTCTGAAAGGCTGCTTGCTCGAAAAAATGAATGGCAAGCGTAAAGAATTCAAGACACACCGTAGCAGTGTAAAATGAAGGCTTTATTTGCTGGCGTAGACTAATTTTGACTTGTAAATATGGAGGGTCGGATAAAATGCAAGGAATGCAAAGAGCGCGTAACGAATGTAAACTAAAAGTAGAATTTCCTGTGAATATTCAGGCTGTTTTTAACACAGTCCAAATACGAAACGGAGGCAAGCGATGCCAGCAGGTGCCCGGTGCGGAAAGACAGCGCCAGCAGGGTACGGAGAGAGAGCGCCAGCCGAGTGTTAGCCGTTAAAACGCCGCTTTCAGCAACGTCTTTCGCTTACGGCCATACCACCCTGAACACGCCCGATCTCGTCCGATCTCGGAAGCTAAGCAGGGTCGGGCCTGGTTAGTACTTGGATGGGAGACCGCCTGGGAATACCAGGTGCAGTAAGCTTTTGGTCTGGGCTTTTCATTTTCAAGGGATGCCCACCCGCCCTTTTGATCGGGCGTTCCGTCCGCCGCGAGGTCTAGGTGTGCCAGCTCATTCAGGTCCTTCCTCCGCCCTCCACCGGGATGCTGCAGAGGGCTGGATGTCATTCATTCATTCATTCATGCATGCATGATTATTCATTCATTCATTCATTCATTCATTCATTCATTCATTCTTCGTTATTCTTTTATTTTTCTTTCCTTTTTGGCCAGTAGTGAACGAAGCAGGTGACTTTGCCATGTTACAACGAACGTGTGTGCTGGTCTCTACTTTGAGGGGAGAACAGTTAGTTTCATAGGTTGCACTTTTCGCACGGTCCACTGTTGGAATGGGCAGCTGGACCATCAAGACAACGCAAAACTTTAGGCCAAACGGGCCGAGATGTCAACGAGATTTACTGCTAATTACGGCCAAGGCAGCTTACGTGGATCTAAAAAAATTATTCAATATGTAATGGAAGTGTTTATCTATGTTTTCTTTAAAATGTTATCATGTTTTTCTCTATACGCGTCATACCACTCTGCCTTCCCACCCAGCACCATAGGTCTTTTTGACGTCTTTTTTTGGGCTAAATCAGGTCGGCCTGTCTTTTAGCCCAAAAATCGACGTCAAAATGTGGTATTTTTTATGGAGCGATTTTAGTCTCATTAATTATTCATGCGTAAAACAAAACAAGAGACACACATGCGTAAACAGTTTCGCATGCATAAAACCTAATTTACGTGCACATAGTATATATTTACATTCACGAAAAGCAATTCACGTGCGTAAAACAAAACTATTTTCTCACAAATTACGTTTCGCAAACATACAGCTGCGCACATAACTTTCGAAAAGTTAAAATGTACGCGTTTGTCTTGTTTTACGAATGTGCAAATCGTCACACACGTGTGAATCGCCTTGGACGTGTGTGTGTGCTTTTTGAGACTCTCCTGGCGACGCAACCCCTTCCACTTGGGTTGTCGTACTCTTTAGCGAATCAGATTCAAGCTTACCATTCAACCAATCACAACCCGCTGAGGGCGCCGGACTCAAGGAAAACGGCTCTGCGCAACTTTAGTGCAGTTTGGCTCAAATAGAACGGAAATGATGCATCACCCTCACCGCACGTTAATCACATTACGATCTTTTCCACGCTTGCGCAGCTTTGTGGGTACAATTTATTATATTTTTTACTGTTAAATAAAATACAATACTCAATTTACTTCGCTGCTGTCCACCTGGTCTCATTTCACTATGCGTTCTGTCAAGTCAGTTTGAAATACTGTAATGTTTCCCCTGACTTTGTAGTTCTTTCCTCATGTAAATTAATATAGTCTAGTTAGACATACGTGTTATGTTCCTTATTGGCTTCTGTAAACGCCATTGAAGGGATTATTTTACTAATGGATAGATATATTAGCCTGTATAGACCCATACTAATAAATGACTACATTTAAAGTTAACTAGTATTATCAGATTTTAATTTTAAAAAACGACACAAACCGTCTTTGACACTACTACTGACCGCAGATAGAAACATGGTAAGGTAAATAGACATGCCATACAGCAATGAATCGCAAAATGGGAGGAAACTGAAGATTTGCAGTGGATTAAAAAACTTTATTCCACATGTAACCAAAATCATCTATGTTCATGTAACAACTCTATTATTTTGGATTGGCAACCACATAAACACATCGTAATGTTAACGTAAGCAACATTTAAAAACATAAAAACAGAAAAGCCTACAAAACAAAATATGTGCCGCCTGCACCAAAGCTGCGCAGAGCCGTTTTCCTTGAGTCCTGTAATTGGTTGAATGGTAAGCTTGAATCTGATTGGCTAAAGAGTACGACAACCCAAGTGGAAGGGGTTGCGTCGCCATTGCGTCGCCAGGAGAATCTAAAAACACACACACACGTCCAAGGCGATTCACACGTGTGTGACGATTTGCACATTCGTAAAACAAGACAATCGCGTACATTTTCACTTTTCGAAAGTTATGTGCGCAGTTGTATGTTTGCGAAACGTAATTTGTGAGAAAATAGTTTTGTTTTACGCATGTGAATTGCTTTTCGTAAATGTAAATATATACTATGTGCACGTAAATTAGGTTTTATGCATGCGAAACTGTTTACGCATGTGTGTATCTTGTTTTACGCATGAATAATTAATGAGACTAAAATCACTCCATATTTTTTTGTCTATCGAAATCTGGGGCAAATTTAGACGAAAATGGACGTCAATATTTTTTTCTTTTTTTGGTCCGTCTAAATTTGATTTAGACCAAAAATAGACGCAGAATTGTTTTATCTTTTTAAAAGGTCAATTTGTTGCTTACAATGTTTTTACACATATTGTAACAGATAATGTTAAATAAATATTAAGATATATTTAAACAAAGCGTGCATTAATGATGGCAAGTTAATGTGCACTATATCACCAGCTTACTTATTTGCGTATCGTTGAATTGCTTTAATATTGCTATAAGTACCGCAAATGTTATTTATCTTTAATATGTTCTCTTTACGGAACTTTACATCTGATCTTTGTAAGTCCCTTTGTTATTCTTATTGTGTACTGCTAGTATACGTAGAATTCATGTCGGAATCTTCCCAAAATGCAATGCGCAATGTCGTAGTTTCCTGAACTCACAGAGCTGCAGCGCAGATAAATCTTTTTAATGCGTTTACTTTTTTGGTCATTTGGTAGTATATCACAATGTATAATCGTATAAATGTACAATAAAACGTTCAAAAATAAAAAATATATAATATTAGAAACTTCTGTCAGAAGTTACGGCGAAGCTGACCTGGGGTCTGTGACCATGCCCACTGCGCAAAGACACGTCTAAACGACGTCTTTTGTACCTCATTTTTGCACGTCCAATTTGGGTTAACCGCAGGTGCGGACTGTGACGCCAGATGACGTCTTTTTTTCAACGTCTACTGAACGTCCGTATTGTCGTACACAGGACCTCTATATGTGGTCTAGATCAGTGGTTCTTAACCTGGGTTCGATCGAACCCCAGGGGTTCGGTGAGTCAGTCTCAGGGGTTCGGTGGAGGTCAAGACACACACTCATATGATTCGTGATGACACACCCCGATTGGCCATCATTGGCGGCAGGTGATCACGCAACATCGCTTGGCCTATCTGTGCTGCAGGGAATTTGGTGCGCCCAGTAGTCGACTTGGTATGTCGTGTGATTTCTTTCTTAATATTTTAATCCTTTCATACTAACTATGTCGAGCAAAAAAAGAATTTGGTCGGACGAATATGTACAATATGAATTCACGTGTATAACGGAACGTGATGGGAGTCAGCGTCCTAACTGCATGATTTGCAACGCCAAATTCAGCAATTCTAGTCTAGCACCGACAAAACTAAGAGAACACTTCCTTAAGCTGCATGCAGATGGAAATTGTTTTTATGGTTTTGTTCTTTAAAACACAGTGATGTTGATGCACGGTTCATTTTGTGGACCAGTAAAATATATACTTATGATTTGAATTTGAAAAAAATCTTATTTTATTTTTCCAATTAAGATGGGTTCGGTGAATGCGCATATGAAACTTGTGGGGTTAAGTACCTCCATCAAGGTTAAGAACCACTGATCTAGATATAGTCCAAATGTGGTTGTTGTGGGTTTTTTTCAACATAAAATTCAAACTTATTTTAGAGGCATAAACGAAGCTACAGTAAGTTAACTGGTACAAGAAACAGGTCCTCCGCCTTCTTGAAACATATGACTAGTCATACACAGAGGTTTACAAAAAAAACAATTCAATCACCACTCATTTATTTTAATCTTTATTTGGGACTTTAACTGGGACTGTTAAAGACGCCTTTAAAAAGACGTCCGTTTTAAGACTAAATTTGGTCGAGGTAAAGTCGTGGTATTTTTTAGACTTGAATTAAGCATAAATTCATTATTTCATCATACATTATTATCATTTTAAAGTAAGACAACTGACAAAAAAGTAAGCAACAACAAAACATTTATTATTATTACATACAAATAATTGTAAATCGATTATAAACCAAAATAAATACAACCGCCAGATCATCAGGGACATGTTTAAGGTCAGTGGCGCAAAAAGTGGGTATAGGCTATATGCGGCGCATAGGGGCGCAGCACCATGGGGGCGCCAACGCGATGGTTTAAAAAATGTGAAATAATAAGTTATATACATTTTTATGAAATGTATATAAGTTATTGTATTTATAAAAAGTTATATACATTTAAGAGGACTAACAGGCTAGGCGGCACCGGTGCCCTCATAAGATTCCATCATATAATTTATTTAGACATAGAAGGGTAATATCGCGAGTGGGCGGGGCGCCGTGAGTTACGTTAAGTACGCAGTAACGTCAGTGAGTTGTCGTTGAAATTTGAATTTGAAAAAGATGGATAAACCAAAAAAGCCTTGGGGCTAAAAATAGAAAAAGAAAGATGGAAAAAGGATATGGCCTGTCAAGGGATGCGACAGCAGCTAAATGCGTGGATGGTGAAAGGTAACAGGTTAGATTTAAAATGTGACGTCTATTCTTGCAAATACAATATTCATGTTAACAGACTAACGTTAGCTAGCGAGCTTGCTGAGCCGCCGACCGTGGAATCATGAATAGATTTGCTACCAAACTTGGAGGCTTGCAAATATAAATATTGACTGGCAAGTGTATGCTAGCTTAATGCAAAATAATGTTGCTGCTGATATCTACATTTATATTTTGGTTAAACCCTATTGTACCAATGCCATGCATGAAATATCTCAATTTTATTAAAGTAAAATAAGAACCGGTAAATATAAGGTAGCATGCACAATAAATGACTAGAAGCTGGAAAACATTACTTATGCAATAAGGCTGGTTTATCGTGGATTTTATTTACCATTAGCTTCATGTTAGCTCAGCTGTGGAGTCAGACATACAGGCTGCTTTACATCTGCTGGGTGACATGGAAGCTGCAAGGGCCACATTTCTCTCTCTTTAAAGATCTGTGCTATATGTGTATGTATGTATATATATATATCAGCACAGACCTTTAAACAGAGAGAGATGTGACCCTGTAATTACTTTTCTATATGTATGTGTGTGTGTCATATTTGTACTTTTTAAAATCCCAAAAGGTAATGTAATTTCAACATTAGCACAACCTTACTGCATAATAGTTGTCTTATCTGATGCCATCCCTAGGCTGATTTAAAAATTTAATTTAGGCTGCTATATTTAACAGCAAAGTTTATTTTATTCAGGTGTGAGGATGGTGGATCAGGAAAGACAGGGGAAAGCAACAGGTAGGTCTAACATTAGGTGGAAGTGTAGAGGGAGCTTGATACCAACTTGATACTTGATACCAACAGATTCATTTCTTAATATTATTAATATGGAAAAGGTAGGGATGTAATGGTTCACAAAATTCAGGGTTCGGTTCGATACGATACACTCGTGTCACGTTTCGGTACGGATCGGTACGCTTTAGATATGGCAAAAAGAAAGAAATGGCAGAGAAATTCCCATGAATACATTTTTATGTATTTGTGTTCATATACCATATAATAATGGTAGGCTTACAGATATACTGATATACTTTTAAAATAAACCTTTATTATTTCAAGCCCATACATGATAATGTCCGGCACACTTTTATATTTGGGGGGCGCCAAAACAGTTTCTGCAAACCCCCCTAACACTGAGTAGTTGCGCCCCTGATAACCAGATAGGAATCCCTTCCTCCAACTATTTATCCAGGAATGTATTCAGTGAGCTTAACTACTTCACAGTCCATTATTTTTCGGGATTGTATTATTTTATGCAGAAATTAAATCTAACAGTAGTGAAAAAAATGCTGGTTATATAAATGTAATGTATTGATTAACTTTCGAAGTATAGTACTCTCCTCACGAACCCTTCAACCAGACTGAGCCAACAAGGACTCGTTAAGTAAGATCTGGGGTTTGAACCTTCTGACACGCAAAGCGAAACGCACACGTGATTGGACAGAAAAGGCTTGTTTGAGTTGAGCAAAATCTGCGCAGAACCGATCACCGGTGATCACCGCGAGCTGCATGCTGGTTAGAAAAGTGTCCGAGTTACGTCCGCCTTGCTCTGATGTCATGCTGACGTGTGCCAAAAAACTCTCGCGACGGCGAGGCGGCTGTGTCGGATTGAGCAGTCGAGCGCAGTTGCTCTGCTCCGACTGCGCTGTTCAAAAGCATGATGGGAAATGACTGACTGACGACACAGCTTCATGCTCATTGGCTGAGAATGTCAACTGATACATTTTCTCTTCATTCTAAGAATTAGATTACGCATCTGTTAATTTATAATTACATGCAAACTAAACAAAAACAAAACACACCTAGTGAAGTTAAGAATTAGGACATGCGTTTATTTTATATTTCTCTTCATTAGAATTCTTCATTGTTGTAATTTTCTCTTTATTCTATTGCATGTTTGTGTGAATTAATAAATCAATCCATTAAAAATATACATGGACACATACATATCAAAATGGACTGTTTAGTCATTATGCCTCATCTTTGTGTGGTTTATCTGAGAAGTGTCTGGGTCTTAAAACAAGGGAAGAAATTCTGAAGAATGTTTGTTACAATACAGCTTTGACTTGCATGGTATGGAAAAATAATATGGACGTGAAATGGTGGCAGAAACCTGCTTGTTATTAAATATGACAAACATTTGTTATGAATTTTGATTGTCTCTCAAAAGCAACTTGCTATTTACTTCAATTACCATTTGTTTATACAATCCTTGAAAATGTCTTACATGTTTTTGTGTAAGCTGTTTATTTGTACATTATTTGACAGTACATTCAGTGATTATTATTGTAACCATCTTCATGTAAAAACAGTGGTATTTCGAATACATCCACTTCGTCTGCGATAAAAAACGCGAACGCGATCTCCTCCATTGTTCAGGTTTGCAAGCGACAAGACAGCGAGATTCACGAAGTGTCTGACTTCAAAGGTCTTTTTTGACCCCTCCCCTTACTGCAGCCGCCTACACTAACCTACATTTCAGGCGCATCTCAAACAAGCCTAGAGTGAGGCTTCATTTTTCATAGATCACGTGACTCTGGGAAACGTCTCCGGTTACTTTCGTAAACTCGGTTCCCTGAGAAGCGGGAACGAGACATTGCGGAGACCGCATATGAAACTCCTCCTCTTTTTCACTTTTCCTGAAGTCCTATAGGATAACGCCAGTAAAGCTGGCCAATTGTCGCAAGACATGTACAGTATGCAAATACTGACGAGTCTAGACAGTATAAATACAGTGCATGTGACGACAATTCCTCAGAATCTACGATAGAACACCTGCCCGGAGATAAGCGGCGAGCATGGCGTTCTACGCAATGTCTCATTCCCACTTCTCAGGGAACCGAGGTTACGAAAGTAACCGGAGACGTTCCCTTTCGAGAACGGTCACTTTGACATTGCGGAGACCGCATATGGAACGGTAGTACAATCCCGCCGTGAGAGCTAGCAAAAACAGCCCGACAAATGGGATAACACACAAAGTGTGGAGCAAACAAATCAGGCGAAGGTGTTCTGAGAAGACCAGCCAGCTGCACAGCATATGTCCTGAATAGATGTGCCCTTAGACCAGGCCCACGAAGAGGCGATAGCCCTAGTCGAATGAGCTCTGATACCGAAGGGGCAGATCTGACTCTCGTACGCCAAAGGTAAAGGCGTCCACCACCCAGTGAGAGAGCCTCTGTTTTGAGACAGCCCGGCCTTTAGTACCCCCACCAAAACAAATAAAGATCTGCTCAGATTGCCGAATCCCGGCCGTGCGATCAATGTAAGCCCGCAAGACCCTTACTGGGCAGACCGCTCTCTGAGTGTAGTATCCTGCGAGTCTGACGGCTCGGAAGACAAAGCGGGCAAGAAATGACCTGCGCTCTAAAAGGGGTAGAGATGGACTTTGGCACATAATCCGATTTCGGCCGGAGAGTGCAGTCGCCGGGTCCAAAATGAATGAAATCAGCGCCGACTGAGAGCGCTTGTTAATCCTCTATGCGTTACCCGAAGCAAGAGCGAGAAGGAGAACGTTTTTTAGAGTGAGCTCTCTTACAGAAGCCGCGTCCAAAGGCTCGAAAGGGGGAGAAGAGAGAGCCTTCAACACCAGCGCTTAGTCCCAAGGTGGCACCGAAGGGGTTCGCGGGGGGAAAAGTCTCCTCGCTCCTCTGAGGAATCTGACCACCAGGATGTGCCTACCAATCGATTGCCCATCAACCAGGGAACGAAACGAGGCTATAGTCGCCACATAAACCTTCAGCGTTGAAGGGAGGCTGCCGTTGTCCAGCCTGTGCTGCAGGAAAGATAAAATATCAGACATGGGGCAGGACGCCGGGTCGATATTGTTACTGCTGCACCATTCAGCAAACACCCCCCATTTTAGAGCGTATAAACGTCTGGTAGACGGCGCACGAGACTCAGAAATAGTATCCAGTACAGAGGGAGTGTAGTTAGAACGCCCGAAGCGGCCAGGCATGGAGGCTCCACAACTCTGGACTGGGGTGCCAAATCATGCCGTTCACCTGGGACAACAGGTCTCTCCTGAGGGGAATCCGCCACCGCGGCGCTGTCAGCAACTTCCTCAGGTCCGGAAACCATGGTTGATTCGGTCAAAACGGAGCGACGAGAATCACAGACGCCGTCTCCTCTCTGATTTTGCACAGCACTGGGGGTAAAATCTTCCCCGGAGCAAACGCGTAAAGCCGAACCTCCGGCCAACGCGCCATCAGCGCGTCACTCTCCATGGGGGAGTGGATCAGCGAGAAATACAACGGGCAATGTGCGTTCTCGCTTGTCGCGAATAGTGCCGCCTGTTTGAAAGAGCTCCGGAACGGATCCCTCCCTGGCGATTTATGTACGAAACCACGGACACCATGTTGTTGGTGTGAATCAGAACATGTTTCTGCTCCAGCCTCGACTGGAAAGTATGAAGAGCTAGAGACAACACCTTTAGCTCCAGGCGATTTATGTGCCATTTCCTCAGAGACTGTGACCAAGTCCGGATGCCGGCATGTCCTCGCACACCGCGCCCCATCCCGAGGATGGCGTCTCGTCACCAGCCCCAGGGGAACTCCCCGACTGAACATGCTCGGGTCGCGCCACGGACTCAGGGCGCCGAGGCAACTGAGTGTAACCGGGACTCGCGCCCGACCCGAGGACCATGCTCTCCATGGAACCCGAGCCTTCAGCCAGAACTGTGGTGGTCGCATGTGCTGAAGACCTAGGCGGCAGACCGCCGACGCCATGAGACCCAAAAGCCTCTGAAACTCCCTCAGGGGAACAGACCGGCCCGGCCTGAGCAAATGTAGAGCTGAAGAGATGGACTCCGTCCGCTCTGGGGAGAGGCGAGCGCATCTCCACTTAGTCGAAACATACCCCCAGATACGTTATAGACTGACTCGGTGTGAGTTTGCTCTTCTGCATGTTCACGCGCAGCCCCAGGGATGTCAAGTGACAAAGCAGCATCCGCGTGTGACCGATTAGTACCTTCTGAGAGTGAGCTAAAATCAGCCAATCGTCCAGATAATTGAGAATGCGCATTCCGCTCGCTCTGAGAGGGGAAAGTGCCGCGTCCACGCACTTCGAGAATGTGCGCGGAGCTAATGCCAGTCCAAATGGAAGGACAGCAAATTGGTACGCTGAGTCCTCGAATGCGAATCGCAGGAACCTTCGGTGGCGCTTGGCTATCTGAACATGAAAGTACGCATCCTTCAGATCTACGGATACAAACCAGTCCCCGGGACGCACTTGTGCCAGGATCTGTTTTAGAGTTGTTATTCTGAACGCTCGCTTGTGAAGCGCTCGGTTGACGGGTCTCAAGTCCAAAATCGGACGCAGACCACCATCTCTCTTTGGCACTACAAAATACCGGCTGTAAAACCCGCTTTCCCGCTCGTTTGGAGGGACACGCTCGATCGCTCCTTTCGCGAGCAGGCTACAGATTTCCTGCCTCAACACAGGTGCGTTTTGCTCTGACGTAAGCGACGGAACCACACCGCTGAAGCGGGGAGGTCTGCGCCTGAACTGCAGGGAGTACCCATGTTCTATCACGTTTAGTAGCCAGAGAGAGATGCCTGGAATGGCTTTCCACGCGTCCAGAAACAGGCATAACGGCCAAATCTGTTCAGGGGTTACCGTCCGCGGACCGTTTAGGGGAGCACGCTGGCCCAGCGAGGCTAAATGCACTGGCGGAAAAATGGCTCGCGCGTGAGAATCCAGCAGTCTCTCGTCCATGGGAGCCTCCGTGGACGAGGGAAGGCTGGTTATAGCTGGGATTAACTGCGGCTTCGCGCTGCACCGTGGCAGGGCAAGGGACGCAGCATTGTGTGGGTGAGGGGGGAAGAGCTCCTCCTGTGAGCAATTATGTGTTTATATTGCATTCACACAACAACACTTACAACATTGCAAGAAGCGCCCGCAACCGCAGGGGGAAACTGTTGCAAACAGCGGCGTTGGGGGCCGCCGGCACGCTCACAGACTCTCTCCTTCTCTTCCCAGGTCCGTCAGGATGACGGCTTGGCAGCCGATGATGCTCCGCCGTCGTAGCGTGGACCTCTGTTCGGCCCGTAACTCTTCTTAGCTGGGCCCGACCATTGTTTAGGACGGACGTCCGGCTCGCGACCACGACTAGCCGGTGCGGGAGCCGCGTGCTGCTTGGCGGGTCTCTGCGAGGAGTGAGGCGCGGATGAAGAGCGGGCTCTGGGAGACGGTTGATAAAATCGTCGAGGCAGCACGTGACTCATAGCCTTGGCACGCTTTTGCACCTCACCGAAACGCTCTACTACCGACTCCACGACGTCACCAAAGAGGCCGGAGGGAGTGATCGGTGCTTTGAGAAGGGACTTACGATCAGCGTCTTTTAGATCCGCCAACGTAAGCCACAGATGACGGTGGAGGACGACCATAGACCTGCCGATAGCTTGTGCGGTGCGCTTTGTGGCATGCGCACGTAACCGTGGGCTTCAGCCCCGACCACGTGGTCGAACATGGCTGGCGTAGCAGCGTGAACACGCGCCGACTGAGGTGCAGACCAGGATTTCACCACGTGCTCGTGGACGTCTGGGAAAAACGGCAACTCCTCTTGCAGAGATGGGCATGAAGTCATAGTCCTTCTCTGCGCCGAAGGAAACGGCGTCCGCGATGGAAGGCGGGGGACGAAGGCTCTCGTCCACGTAGAGGACTGGGGAATGAGGTGACGGCAGAGGACGGGGGCCCGGAGCCGGGTCGTCGCCGCCACCTCGTGGAATGGGTGGAATCACCAGCGGCTCATTGGCGGCGGTGAGCCTCGACCCTATGAGTCCACGAGCGATGTTCCTGCGAGTCCTCAAGACACGCGCTGGCAGGTCCGCACAGTGCGCGCAATCAGACTCGCAGAATGCATCCTACGGGTGAGCAAGGCCCAGGCAGGCAATGCAGTGCTCGTGAGTATCTTGCGGGCCAATGGGGCCCGCGCAAAGACGACAGTATGAAGCCATCGGATGCGGTGAAAGAAGTTCTAGTTTGGATTCATTGGATTGGATTCAATTTATTGTCATTACACACATACAAGTACAGTGCAACGAAATGTATTTTTAGAAGAAGATAAAGCATAACATGGGGGAGGTGAGGAGAAAAACATGTACACAATACACCATAGACAAGACTTGCAACAGGGATAAGTAATCCAGTTCCGACAAGCAGATCCTGCTGCCATGGTGGCGCCGTATACAGACCCGCTTGTCAGGCTGGCGGGTCAAAGTGCTGCGTCTTCAACGATGGCAGCGTGAAAAAGAAGATTCTGAGGAATTGTCGTCACACGCACTGTATTTATACTGTCTAGACTCGTCAGTATTTGCATACTGTACATGTCTTGCAAAAATTGGCCAGTTTTACTGGCGTTATCCTATAGGACTTCAGGAAAAGTGAAAAAGAGGAGGAGTTTCTTATGCGGTCTCCGCAATGTCGAAGTGACCGCTCTCGAAGGGAACCAATACACACCCCGATATGGGGCTTCACTAGAAATTGTGTCACATTTGCAATACGCACCTCGAAGCTTCAGTGTCATACGTAACATCACTAGCGTCTAATAAGAGGAAACATCTGCACATCTGAACATCTTTGCATCTGACCTGGACTGGTAACAAATACCACCAGGTTAATTTACCTGGATAGTTAAAGAGTACCAGTCCGTGTGAGGAAGGAACACTCCGAGACAGTTTGCTCACGGCTCTGGATTCAGTAAAGGGACATTAACCTTATTCCTCGAGAATCTCGTTAACGCTGGCTCTTCCCTCTGATGATTGTTCTTGTGTGAAGAATAAATGCTTTAAGTTGATCCAATGCTCTCTGTTGTGTGACACGCTGGTTCACTGCTATACTTATCTGAAACTAGCCCCTCCCCTCTCAGAGTAGTTCTTCTCTACAGCTTTCAAAAGTTGTCATATTTATAGCTTAACATTTATTCCTATAGAGTCAGACAACTGCACCCTTTTTTTCGTCGTTTCTCGTCTATCTTCAACGCACCTTTTTTTTAACTTTTTTTAACGGTGTCTGTAACGGAGTGTTGTGGATGTGACAGAGACGTAGCGAGAAAGGTACAGGGTGTATGGCTGGGAAAATGTGTATGCTTTTCAGATATTTCTTAAAGAAATCAGCACAGAAGTGGTCAAAAGTGGAAAAATAGACGGATTACAGCAGCATATTATAAACGGGTATGTGCCAGGCACAAACACCGGGCCTTATAAAGACAGCAGGGGGTCAGAAGAGCCACATGCGACTCGAGAGCCACGGGTTGCCGACCCCTGGTTCAGACTATCTAGTCTGCTGTTATTGGTCTACCAAATGGAACGTAGGCGGGCATTAGACGGAGTGACGCAAATCTGATTCGGAACTGATTAGAATAACATTTACATTTTATATTAGATGGCTTTATTTTGATCATTTGATACAATTTACTTATTTATATGAATGTGACTACATATAAAATACTTGGACTTAATTAACATGTACAGTTTATGAGAAGAAAGCTGCCTTCTATTTTTGGAGTAAAACTGGTTTCACCAGTACGTGCTTTCCAGAAGTTCTGCACAGAAAATAAACGTCACTGTAACCACAATGTGACTCTTGTCAATTTGTTTTATTTTGATTGTGTTTCAGGGAACAGAAAATACTCATTAACACTTTACATTTCAGGAGACTAGGAACACAGGACTAGGTTATTGACACAGATATCGGTGAGTTGTATGGTACATTTTCGGTAGGCCTAATATGCATAGATGATTATAGACTACATGGTAGTGTGATATTTTCATAAAGATATAAAGTCTGATTGGGGCCAGATTCAGAATGTTTAACAATGGCAAATTAATCAAGCACTGAACACATTTCATAATAACCAGACAACGTATGGCCTAGGCTAAACAACCGATTTTATATATTCAACATGTGTAGGCTATAGTGGATGTGTCAAAGCGTCAGAAGGGCTACAGACACAAATCTGTATAAAGATGTTGTTTATTCCTCTCTCACACACATACTACTATATTTATGCTTTTAGCAAGATAAGTCTAATGTTATTTTATTACAAAGCCAGGATAAGCAGCGTCGGAATGAAGACGGACACGTAGCGTCATCTTCTGGTCGACATTAGTTGGCCTACAGTGCGTTTAATTAAATGTGAAAAGAATAACGCATCGGATTTTTAACTTTTCTAAAACATTATAATTAACATTATAATGACAGATACTTGTAATTATTTTGATATGCTGCTTATTCTTTTAGTTATAGTTACTCTCGGTCTTAATTTCATACGATTTTATGGCTGGTTAAAATAAAAGTGAGCCATAAAAGGGTATTAAAGGGTTTCAAACTGTTTCACTACATAGTACTATAGTCATCGTTTACAAAAAAAGTGAAACTAAAGACATAACCTCTGGTTTTGGGAAATTATAAACTTAGCTAGCTAACATGCTAACAGTTAATTCCGCAGCGAAACCAAGGCACCTAGCGATAGCTAGCATTTAGCATCACAGCTCAGATTTTATGACTGCGGTCAAGCCAGCCGCCACTTCGAAAACAACAGGAAAAGTGAGCCATACAAAAGGGTATTAAAGGGTTTCAAACTTTTTCACTACATATAGTACTATAGTCATCGTTTACAAAAAGTGAAACTAAAGACATAACCTCTGGTTTTGGGAAATTATAAACTTAGCTAGCTAACATGCTTAACCGTTCAGTCCGCTGCGAAACTAAGGCACCTAGCGATAGCATTTATCATCACCGCTCGCCTCTAAACGTCAAAGTATCGATTGACAGACTTTGTCTTTATTAAACGGATAGTATCTTGGGTAGATGGCAAATACGAAAGTATGTTTACCAGGATGGCCGAGTGGTTAAGGCGTTGGACTTAAGATCCAATGGACATATGTCCGCGTGGGTTCGAACCCCACTCCTGGTAGATTAGTTTTTTGAGCGCTTTCAATTATTATACTAAAACTACACAAGCCCAGATGTGCGCATAGCAAAAATGTGAAAAGCGTTAAACGTAGCGGTAAAACCAAACCATTGGACGCAATACAACGACTGTTTAATGATGATACACTCCATGTGGATGAGTGGCGGTGAAGGAAAGAAGAAAAGCGAGTGACTGGGTTCCGACCAGAAGATGTCTTGTCAGTTTGGCCACATTCATAGGCACCACACAGTACAAATAAAAGAGAAATAAACGTATTGTTTCGATGGTCTTTTACTGCCGGCTGTTGGACATTTTCTTCTTCTTCTTCTTCTTCTTCTTCTTCTTCTTCTTCTTCTTCTTCTTCTTCTTCTTCTTCTTCTTCTTCTTCTTCTTCTTCTTCTTCTTCTTCTTCTTCTTCTTCTTCTTCTTCTTCCTTCAATTGACTCCTTTTATAATAATTTGCATAAATTCATATGTAGTTGTCATATAGAAAGTACGGTCATGCTTTTTATTTATACATTTGTCTCTATTGTGAGGATTAGTTTTTTTAAACAATTTAACCAAATGATAAAATAAAAGAATACAATACATATCAAAGTTCACATTTCACATAAATGTATTTTCAGACCTTATTTGAATAAAAAGGTCAGCATGATGTATGAAAAATAATAAGTTATATCGAAATACAAGTATAATTAGTAATAATAAGTAAAAAAAGTTGGTACATTGTTATGTGCAGCCCTGCGAGGAATAGGAGAACTTTGCACTTGTAACAAATATACTATTATTTTTAAACCAAAGTTGGAGTCTGTACATCAAGCGACAGAACAACAGTTTATTATTACTCCACACGGGGACGCGCTCGCCTTTCAAACCGAACACGAGTGGCGTGACGTCACACTTCCATAATTCCTGCTGTGAAAGCGGGCGGAGCTGTTGGCGGAGCGCTGGACTCGCTGGGTGGACGTGCGCGTCTTTTGTTTATTCATGTGCAAAGGAAAGTTTGCACCAGTGCCGAACTAGAGGGAAATACACCAGGAGCGCCAAAACACTCGAGCTGGAGGACTTTGAAGTGTCTTTGAAAGGACTGTGAATATCTATCATTGATCCGAGATCTGTGGAAGTAGCGCAGCAGCCGCTTGTGGATATGTCCTAGCAAGAGTCAATGATTCATTATTTACGGTTTCGTAGAAAGTCAGTGTAACGTTACTGCATTGGGAGAAGGTGAGAACTGCTTCACTTTAACTGGATTCCTTTTGCCTTTTAGACGTAGTATACGCATGTTTACAAAACTTAGTTAAAGTTTGGCATAGCTTGAAAATCTGTTGACGTAAAACGCCTAAACAAATGAAGAGTAAACGATGCAATACATAACTATACAATTGAAATGGGATGTTTTGTTTAGGCTCTTTTGAGAGTCATGCTTGAGAATCTTCTCAGACTTTCAAGCACTTATGAGATATGACCTTCAGTAATTTGATTAACGTTAAGTTAATAAACGTAATAAACAATCCGATGGTGAATTGTTGGGGTCAGCTGGAGTCAGCTAAGTTAAAGTTATGGTTGGGTTGGTTAGAGGTATGTCCCGGTTTAGTATGATTTATGGCTGGTTGGGGTCACTGTCAGAGTTTGGTTGATCATTAGGCAGATAGGGTGAGCTTACCGTTTCAGACTCGGACACATGAGATCTACTTCTATTGTTGACCATTACAGCATTTTTTTAACAAGCCCCAATATGCCACTCTTGTTATTGCATGTAATACACCAGCGTTTTAAATCAGTGTGTAAGTTTTAAACTTGCCGAAACGTCTTGGAAAAATGTGTGGGGAAAGTTGTCTTTGCAGGAGTTTAAAGTTAGACCTCTGCGTCATTCATTATCGCTTCATGCCAACGCGTTTACTGGCAAAGCCCAAGCAAATCCTTTCTTGGATGAGACATACATTATCAGAGGAGGTAGTATTTTTATTCTCTACAGCAACTCTCCACATTCCTGCTCATTACCTCATTACAAACCCATGACATCATCAGCCAGTCTGCCAACGTCCGTCAGCTGCCGAAGAGCTGCGGGGAGCGGTTTCAAAGCTGCTGGACCTTTTATCACTGACCGTTTTGTGAAGGCAAGAATGTGGGGGGAGCTCAAGAATGAATGCTTGGTCACCTGTTTGGCTGGGTGACAGCTCCTGTTACAACTTGTCTTGCACACACACAAAGAGCCTGACTTCTTCTCCTCCACTCACTGGTCCCAGTGAGTCTGACGGGGTTCTTCTGTATGTGCACTTAATGCAGTGATAACATCTGACTCTTGATTGTGACTCTGCTGTAGGGTCAATGCTTTTACCTGCCCCGTTGATCCCCCTAAAGATTTCCCCCGATGTAGATCACTGTTGGACATTGCTTTGCTACAACACACTTACTTAATATGTGGGTATGTGGGAGTCATAAGCTAAATATGAATAATTTTTTAAATATAAACGAGAAACGAAAAACAATGTTTACTAAAACGTCCAGCCGTTTGTGCATTTCGGTTTCTGTTTAAATTGGAATCAGAATAAAATGTCTTTGTTGATTGTAAAAAAAACAAACAAAATCGTTCTCTTGTTTGGGATTGAATAGCCAACTCGCTGCAGAAGAGTTCAGCCACAACCCCTCCAGTGAAATACCTCGCTCGCCAACCCACGTTCACTTAAAGTCGTAACATCACAATATTTGCACCATGTGTAAACCAGTCAGTTTTCCCACAGACTATTTAGCTTTGCAGGATCAGACTTCACTGCTCATTACACTTTTTGAACAAAGCATTTATATTGTTCATGTTGAAATGGTTTCATTTCATTCGGTAAAGTACTACAGACAACTGCTTGCTTGCTTTTGCTCTGCGCTTACCAGCTGTCCCACAGATCTTTGCAGTTGTTCAGAAAGTTAAGTCACATGGTTGTCCCACTTCATTGAGGTTTGCATGAACAAGTGACCATGAGCGTTTGAAAGATGCTGGTTTCGTCAGAATTGCACACCTTTCATGCTTTTTTGCAGTTGCAGGCCTATATTGGACACAGTATGACAGTATTTTCAATGGCTTGAGTTTCTGTCTATTTTGATTATTAATACAGCATTTAGTCATAATTCAATTAGACTGATAACTACAGTTTTGTCAAATGATGATGCAACTCACTGAATGAAACATGCATTGTTTTGAAGTCATGCATTTGACATATTTAGCATGTGAGATGCAGTATACACTAGGCTGCAAGATGCTTATTATAACTGAATTATCTTAAAAGCACTGGGACAGTGAATTGTACGTTCAATTCTTACAATTACAATTTTAAAATATATTGAATATAAATGAAATGTCTTTTAAAGTATTATTATATCGCATTATTTAGCAAATCACAGATGAGAGATCAGTCTGATGGCATGTGATCTGTTGCAGGGATTTACAGTGGTCCTGTGTATGTGAAGCTGAGTCCTGCTGGAGGGGATCATATGTACCTGTGACGCCTGAGAAGGAAGATGGCTACCGTGGGAACGTTGTCAGATGCCTCTGAGGGCGGAGACAATAATGAATTCACTGACATCATCAAATGGAGATCAGGTAAGCTTCAGATCACCTGCCTTACTTCACTGTACTTTAGAACATTGGGACAGGAAATGGAGAATTCTGCACATCATGGTTAGTAAAAGCACTGAGGTCGTTATAGCGGGGATTTATGAAAGGGTTAAAAAAGGTGCTGTTGCGGAGAAGTTCAACGAGATGAACTTTGACCTCACTTGTTTGATTTGCAGACACCGGATTAGTGTTTCCCAACACAACACTGTGATGAACAGTTATATGAACCGTGTACAGCGCGAGTACTTCATCTGAGCGTTAATGTGTTCATTCAGTCATGTGAGCGTGTGTTCCCTCAGTTCGGATGATGAAAACCTGAGTTGAATCTTTCAGCAATGAATGCATGAATTCAGATCATTTTGTGTTTTATTAGTTACAGCAGACCACAGTCTCCTCTCAGGTATTTTTTATATCTCTCTCTCTCTCTCTCTCTCTCTCTCTCTCTTTCTCTCTGGGAATGTTGGAATTTCACTTTGGCTGTGGATTTACAGCACTCGTCTCCAGACCACAATGCCTTTCTTTCTGTAAGGATTCTGGTCTCCTAGTAACAGACAAAAGTCATGTTTTCTTGTTTCGTAGCTGCCAGGGAAAATGTAGTTGGGAGACTGTGACTTGTATTTAAAGTCGTTTGTTGTTATTTGGAATGTTAACACAATCATATGACTGGAGACTTTTAACCCTTTCAGGTTTTTAGGAAAAATGTATAAACATTTAGCTTTACTTAAGCGAATAGGTAACAAGCTATCCAATCAAAATCGTCCGGACTGAAATGTCAAATTGTTGCTATATTTTGTCTTATAATGCTGTATTCATATTCTCAGATGTACGTTTTTGCAAAAATATTTTGGGAAGAGATTGATCAGCATTCTCTGCAAGTGTGTGAGAATCTGAAATCTACTGTGCACAGGCCTCATCCCACGGGAATATGTAGAATGGGAAGACTGTACTAAAACGTACGAATGAGGCGCCTCAAAAAATAGTTCAGAATTGCCATTAAATTGGGTCACAAATGCATCAATTCTCATAAAATTGGATAATAGGGAAAAAGGGAAAGGTTCCCCATATAAACTATAAAATCAAAATGAGAGGTGTAAAAAATAACCAGTGGTTTCCTGCTGTGGTGAAGCCTGCAGCTGATAGGGCATTAAAATCTCTAAGAGCGACTCTCTTGTTAATGTTTTCTGTGGAGGAATAATGATTAACTGTACTTCAGTGAACTCTAAGCTTCTCAGTTGTTCCTCTGTTTAACTCAAGTATGATCAGTATGTGAAAGTGAACGCTGTGCGCTGTGCGTGTAAAGGAAATGTTGTCGCAGCTGTGTGAAAAGATGATGGAGTGAACTGGCCAGTACAGTATTGACTGTAAAGTCTTCCATTGGTCACCAAACGGATAATCCCGTTCCACTGTCACGGCATGTCGGGCCAGTGTTGCAGTTTTGAGGATAGTGGATACTTTAACAAACAGTTTGATGTTGTGTAAATCTGTGTTGCTTTTAGAAACCGTCCAAATAAACTTGTCTTGGTAGACCGGCTGTTACTTTATATACCTTAATATTTCTGTTTGCTGCATGGGAAGGGGACATTTTATAGGTTTCGCATACCATCAATGTGTTTATATTGAGTGTATAAAATTCCTATATTAATCTGAGGGAACAGTAGCCTGAAGCCACACGAACACACACACACTTGTACTAACACGAGAGAACAGGAAGTCCCAATAAAACGGCATCCTTTCAAATCACAGAAACATCCAACCAAAACAAAATCTGGAATTCATATCATCCTAAATTCTGCCTTAATGAGTCTGATATGTGTGGTGCAAAGAAATCGTCAGGCATGAGTGTGATTGAGTAGAGCCGTTTGGGATTTTCTTTCCTTCACTAGGCTGCCTCGAAAAAACAAGCAAATATTTTGATGATTCGGCTAACTATAAAAAGTGACAAATATCGGTATCGTCCAATAGCAGTTTGATACAATCAGTATTGGTCAAAGGAAAACTTTTACATGCATCTCTAATAATTATCTCTGTATAATAAGAAATGTACCTTCCAAATGAAATGCGTGTACACATCACTGTATAGTTTTGTAGCTATAGAGCATGTTGCTCCATCATGAAGGGCTTATTCTCTGTACTCTGTGTGTAATTTGTCTGGACCAATTTGTTCGCTGCACAGGTTGGCAGCTCAGCCCAGCTTTTCTTTGACAATCTCTGTCTTTCTCTTTCATCTACTCCCCCAAAACAAAAAGGGAGGTTAGACAGGTCTCTCTACTGCAGCCAAGTGTTATATAAGCGACCCTCTGCCAGATCCGTCTATCAGTTTCACTGGCTTTACTCACAATGCCAAACTTCTGACAGTCGGAATAAGCCCGGTCCACTTTATAGCTCATTTGGACCAAGAGCTGCCTAATGAGAAGAAACTGACTGATGCATAAAATACAAATTCATAAAGCCAGCCAATCAGATTACAGCTTGCCAGGTGAAGAAAGTTGACGGTGGATCAGGTGGTTAGTGGGCGGTCCATGAATGTGAACAAACTGACCTCAGATCTGCTGTGTGTGTCTTCCGGCCACACTCTTCAAGTACAGTCTAAAGTGAAGCGAGGAAGTGAAATCAGTGTTTCTTTGTTGTCCACTTAATAAAACGTTACGTACACATAGCAGGATGTTGACATTCTTTCTAGCATGCTGGGAAAGGAGTAAGACTTGTCCAATGCAGTGCCCTTAAGTGTTTCTAATGCACTTGTGGGAGTTCAGCAACCTTATTACCTGAGATTGTGAAATGGACACCTTGTGTGTGTGTCACATGAAACCACAGAAAAGCATGAGCGCAAATAAAGGAAATTCGCCCAAGGTGATCTCATTACAAACACTCCCACCCCTCTCCCCGTGTGTGCTGGTTTTCCACATGAAAGTTTAGAAAACCGTGTGTTTGTGTGAACAGGATGTATTCTGAATCCCGTTGAATGGGAAACAGTAGTATTAGAAGCAGGAAGTCTTTGTGTAGTCCATCTATTGTTATGGGCCTCATTAAACTGGATCATGGCATCTGTGTGTGTGTGTGTGTGTGTGTGTGTGTGTGTGAGAGAGAGAGAGAGAGAGAGAGAGAGAGAGAGTCTTCAAGTCCACACTAAACTGCACTGCATGGGAAGCGAAGAACCATTAACACATATTTACACACAAACATAAATGCATGCGTCATTACCATATGTCATGGGTTGGAATCTCAGGGAACACACATGCTGATCAAATATATACCTGAAAGGCAGAAAATGGTTATGGATAAGTGCATATTCTTTAAATCTGGATGGTTGTTAGGATCTTGCTAGGCAGTGGTTTTGAAGCTAACTGCTGTTTGCTTGCTTACCGGCTCAAGTCAAGTCAAAGTCGACCACAAGTTTATATTCTAGTATCAAGGTACAGCTCTGCGTCTTTCTTTTGTTTTGTCATTGTCCAGGTGATAATTCAACTAATAGCTCATTCAAAAGTAATAGCTTAACGCTCCGAAGCTAATAAGTTTACTACGTGGGGTTGGAGTCTTGTTCAAATCCTCAACCTTAAATATTACCAATAGTGATAGTGATGCTTGCCTTGTCAAAGTATTAGGTAATAAGGCGTGAAATTGTTGGAGGTAATCGAGAGGAAAAGCACCAGGAAAAACAAATAGAAGGAAGTAAACGCTTGCAGCTTTTGCTCATCGTGGGTCTGCTGTCACCACCCTCATGTGCACACGTGTGTGTGTGTGTGTGTGTGTGTGTGTCAGAGCTCATATAGTGAATATTTGAGGAGGGTGTGGTGAGCTGAGAAAGGGAAAGTCTAAATTCAGAGCCGTCATTATGGAAAAAAAGTGTGTGCGTTGCTGGAAAATCATTGAGCGCTGTACATCTAGAGGAGTTGACTTTTACTGGAGTTCTGTGTGTTTGTGGAAGAGCTGCCGAAGACCCACAAAAAAATAAATGTGCACACACACACAAAAATCGATCGGGCCTGAAGGTCGGTGGTTTCTGTCAGGAGCACTTTAGCTTTAATATGAATGAACTGATAAGATCAATTTGGCTAATATGTAAACCACACTTGCCTGTTTTTCCCATACACAGAATGTGGGTAAAGTTTGTTCTTGTTTGTTCATTTGCTTTAACTGTGTGTGTTTGTGTCGTACTGGCTCACGTTCTCATGCACCCCGAATGACATCAGAAATAATTTAACATAAATGACGCATAGCTGCAAATAGGATGCGTTTACATTTAATATGATTTTTACCCATTTTGTCATCGAAACCTCACTTCAACCCAGTAAACTTGGAAACCCTGCATGCCGTTGTGTGTATGTGTGTTTTGTTCTTTGCTCTGCTCACACAGCAACGAATTCTGATTTGTTTGTCAAATCCAATATTGGGGACAGAGCATTATTTTGCATGTGATGGAATCTTATTGGATTTATTTAGACAGTGTAGTCCATAGCTTGTACATGGGATGAGATTTGATGATGATATTGACCTAAAGCTTCAGTTCATAACGGTTTTTTGGTAAAGATAAATAACTGCAGATACTCAATTTTCAAAACCCCCCCTTTGTCCCATCGAACTGCTTTGGGAAACCACTGTGGCTGTTTTCTTCAAACCACAAGACAAGTGTGACACAGTTTTGTAGGGTAAAAAGTAAATCATTGACCTTTTTAGCACATTCAGTAGACCGTTTTCCATCATGATTAATTCACGTCTTCTCTCCCAGATCATCTAAAAGTGATACTTTACCCAAAAAGGAAACTTTTACTCACCCTCAAATAGTTCCAAATCTGTTTAAATGTCTTTGTTCTGCTGAACACACGGGGAGATATCTGGAATCTCACCCCCTATTGACTCCCATAGTATTTCTCCCCCCTATGGCAGTAAATGGCGGATGAGATCTCACATTCTTCCAAATTCCTTCCTGTGTGTTCAGCAAAACAGATTTGGAACAATCTAAGGGTGAGTAAATGATGACAGAAGTTTAGTTTGTTGGTGAGCTATCTCTTTAAGTGAGCGCTTTTTGTGACTTCTGGAAATTTGAGTTCCATCCAGAATGCACCATTCAAGTAAAGTACATGGACGGAAACCTGGTGTTGGTTTTAAATGTGGGAAAAACTGAGTAAGTACAGATTCAGCCGTGCTGCGTATGACATTACATTTGGATACGCCATGAATAAGATTTGTCTGAATGTGTTCAGATTTAACTGTCATAGCTAGTAATTCACACATTTCAAGCCAAAAACATTTTTGGATCTTATGATGTGTTTGTCAATGTTTTCTCAGTGATGGACTGACTGGCGGTTTGTTTTGTACTCTGAAGAAGACAGATGAGATCTTGAGTCATGCTCTAAAGGCAAGGGCTTGAGTTTAAGACACACAGAGGTTATACATTTCAGCTGGACTCATCCATGGAACAGGGTGTGGACTGGTGCATGCTGGGAACACTGTGTGTCACTTTACCCTGATGAAACATACTACACCCCCACATCCCTCTATCCTGAGAGAGAGAGAGAGAGAGAGAGCAACATTAACTAGTTTTCAGTCCTTGCTGAAAAGCTTAAAATCTGTAATGGTTTTTCCTTCACAAGTGTATTATTTACTCCAGAAGACATTTATTAAAGTCGACATGAAACGTGAGTGAGGATAAAATGTGAGGCGGGGCTTGATTTTGTCCGTCAGGAATTGATTGGATCATTGGAAGGCTGGCCTTTGTGTGCTGTCGCCTCTGTTTGTTTCACTTTAATGGGATTGTAGGGCTCTCGTGTCACGTGTCGTAACTAACACTCTGGTCCTTCATTCAGAAGAAGTGAAAATGAAAGAGAAAACGATTTCCCGCAGTCGTTCACTTCCTGTTCCTTCTCCGTGTTTGTTCTGTCGTTCAGTGCCGGCAATAGAATCAACAGATAAACAACTGGCCGTGTCTTGTCACACCCCACACCGTGCCGCTTGTCATTTGGCTTATGTGTGTTGAAACATATTCTAAGCTGTGTTGCAGGGAAATCTGTGGATGGTCCCTTATAACAGTTAATCATGATTTATCTATAGTAACCAGTTTCATTTGTAGTCAGACCACAGTAACCACAAATTCGGTCTCACCACCACAATGACAAAAGTATTTGTGGTACAACTAGGGCTATACTAATAATAATAAATCTGCCAAAAACACATCATAAAATATTAAAATAAACTTTTTCCAGGAGGTGTGAGGGTTTCCTTGGAGGCGTATATTTACACTGCCCATCCCAATGTGTAATGATTTACACACATAGAAACACAAAGGCAGAGTTGCGTGCAGCTTACAGATGCATTAAAATAAAAAAGAAAATATTTTGTGTTGTGTTTTAAAACTTTTGTAGGCTGCCTTCCTAAACAATGTTTGGTGCCAAAAATATCATGTGGAAATTTTTAGGATCATTAGTTTATGACCTAGTGCCGTCACAATATTAGATTTTCACTTCTCTATTATTGTGGCTAAAATAACTCGCAATGCCAATATTACCGTGAGCTGTTAAAATAATGCTATTTGTCCGATTCGCAATTGGTGTTTTGTGTGTTTGTCTTTTTTTGCCAATGAATCACACCCCAATAATGAGTATGACTCTTAAGGCAAACTGTTAAATGGGTGTCAACCAGATGCTCACACAAAATTATTAAGATATCCCGAGACGTGTGAAATATCATTAGCACAATATCGCAGTTATTAAAATAAAATGTATTGTCATTACCGGTACATTGTGATGCCCCTCATCTTAGCCCAAGATGCCCAGTAATGCCATTCAGTATGGCATCTCTTTTATATTTAATTTATGCCATCTGGCAGGCACTTTCATTCAAGGCAATTCCAAGTTGTTATTTTAAAACGTGCTGTCCTGGGGAATTGAATCTACGATTGACAGATTTATTAAACTGTTAGTTGAGCTACAGAAACAAAATCCAATAGGTGCTTCACGCCCTACATGATGGCATATAGAGGTCTGGTAAAAAATTTGAGATAACTAGACGAAAGTGTTTCTGGTGATATTAAGACTCTTTTAATATGAATGTTTATGTTTCAGCGTTTAAAGTTACTTTTGTAGACGAAAATTTTATTGTGCCAACATGGGCATTTCTTTCATGAAAAAAACTGCATTTTATAAAAATGCTTTTGAAATGGATGGCTTGGGCCAAATATTGAACAAAAAGCAGCCATTAAGAATCCAGCATGTATGAGAATTATTTTAATACTGTTTGAAAAGCTTCCCAGGTTGAGAGCTCAAGGTGGCTCCTTTAAAGATGCTAAAATATAACATAGAGTTAATTTATTTTGGTTTCTTAAGTCTCAACATAATTTACACAATAACAATTGTGTTATTCCATGGTTTTGATGGGTTTATTTTATAATGTAGAAAATATGTAGATAAAGAGCTGGTGTATGTAGGGTGCTCACCAGGTTTAAAGAAGACTATATACTCCCTGTGACTGTATTTGTAGGAACTGGTGAATTTTGAAAGAGAACTATTAGAAGTGTGTAAAGAAAAGGGAAGTAAGTCTTATATTTAGATCGGTGGCATTGTGTGTGTGTGTGTGTGCTTTTGGTGATTGATCTCATTTGTTTATCCTCTGAGCGGTTGTCATTCTGACAGGATGTGAGCCGCGTTTGATTGACACTCTCTGCGTTAAGAGCAACTCGCCACAGATTCTCTCCCAGCATGCTTTGCATTCAGCAGCATCTCTCTCCTCAGACATCAGTTGAACTTCCTGTATGTAGTTTTCCTCCGTATCTTCCTTCATCCTCGCAAACTTCTCCTCTGTGGAGTGGATGTTATGATCATGAGTAAGTGGTTGCAGTGGAGAAAACGCAGCTTTTTTCGGAAACACAGGAAGAAGCTTTCTTTTCCTCAGTTAGGTAAGAGCTCGCTCTTTTACTTCCTGTTTCACAAATTGTTTCTCTGCCCTGCAAGTCTGTGGTCGAGCTGTATTTTAATGTGGTTCGCTCTCAAAGCCTACATTAAGATATTTGAACTCGGATCAGGATTCAGGTCGTGTACGTTATGTAGGCTTTTCAAATGTGTTTGCGTGAATGACAGTTGGCTTGTTGGATGTTGTTGCTTGTCTTTATCATACCAGTAGTTTTTGCGCCTTTGTTTAGATGTTATGATGTTTCATAGCTCCCTTATGCAATGTTTAAAGGTAAAGTGTGTTATTTAAAAATAGTTATCAAACTATATAAACAATATCAAAATACTTTCCCGCTGGTTTATATGTTAACTAGGGGCCGTCTACACGAGACCGTTTTCAAGTGAAAGCGCAAAACAATTTATGCGATTTGACTGTCCGTTTACACAGAAACGGCATTTTAGGGGACTGATAACGCAGACTTTAAAAAAAGGGTTTCATAGTGCAAGTTTTCCAAGTAAACCCCGAAGTATGCAAGAATGATAAAACGACATTGTGCGCATGCGTTTTAGGTGTTGGGGTGTGGTATGCGCGTGTACATCCAAACACAACAAAGAAGAAATAAAAACATCAATGGCGGATAACATGGGTTTTTTTGCACTGCGCAATAGTTTGTTATCGCTTTTGTAGATTCAAAAAATGTGTTAATTTAGATATACTACACCAGTGCTATAAGCACCAGCAGAGCCAACATTTTATCTACAGCAAAATCAAGGTGACGAAGGATTTTCAAACGGCGCTTTTGGATCAGACCCGGGAGGACGAGTAGATGGTGGTACAACTTTGTCGTTGCCGTTGTTGACGAGCTTCAATGGAAGGAAACCTTTCGAATGTCCAATCTTGTTTGTTTGTTTGTATATGTGCGCACGCTTCTCTTCACTATCCAATAAACCGTCAATAAATCATCAGGGACTCTGTATTTTTTCTTTACAAACTGATGTCGTAGTACAGCATTTTAGTCATTTTTGCGGATCTTTTTAAACGTGGATTGTTTTAATAACGGTGTCGTGTGTACGTGAAACTTTTCAAAACCGCAAAAACCCATTTTTCATCGCGTAAACGTGGCCTTAAAGCCACTAATTGGAAGGATTTTGTTACAAAGTATTCAGGAATCACTTGCACAGTGTGATACACTGTATTTCATGTTGTGTACTTACATTATCCCAAATGTTCCCAAGAATGTGCAGATCCAGAGAAATTCCTATTTACAATAATGGCCCGTCCCTTGTCTCCCTTGTATTTCTGGCACATAAGTGACTTAATATCCGCTGCTCCGCACGAACCTCAGTTTCTGGTTTGAAAAACTACGGCAACATGCAAATGCGGAAGTGGCTGTACAGCTTTGGCGAGTAAAGGAAACCCCAAAAAGCGTAAACATAGTTCACTTTTTAAACGACGACTGTATGACTGTTTTAAACACGTTAAACTGTGTAGCATTACGCTACCAAATCAATTGACAAAGTCCATTATCATTCGTGGGCTGACGTAGCATTATATTCCACGTTTCTTCCAAGCTTATTCATTACGATGACATCAAATCAAATTCATTCATTACCTCGTCCGGGAACATGATGGGCGATCTCCATACACCTCCATACTGTGAAAACGACATGTCCCATAATTCCACTCTCCTACATGACATCATTTAGCTTTGCCTTTTATTGTTGTTTCGGAAGTGCGGCATCTAGCGGTCCAAATTTACATATAATGGCTTTAATAATAAGCCAAACTGTAAACAATGTGGTGTTTTACTAAGCAGTATGGTCTCAACCAATAACTTTTGCAGTTGAGAACAAGAGCGTCTCTTTGACTGATCAATGGCAGATAAAGGAGTTTTAATATGCTTTTGTCAATGGTAGTAATGACTTATTCATTTAAAAACTTTTAAGCTTATTTTCCAGTTTCATCATTTCATTCCATCACATGTCATTTGGATGTCACGGGTACCTGCCATATGGTTGTCAGGGCGATCTTTGGAGCCAGTCATGCTCTTGCCCCTATGCATGCTGGGATGCTATTCCACAGAGACATTGTGTGTGTTTTATCAGTGGAGCACAACATACATGCCCATCTCTCTCTCTCTCTCTGTCTCTCTCTCTGTCTCGGTGTGTTTCTGTAACTTGTTGAGAACGTTTGCACAAAGGAGAGAGGAATGTGATTTTGTTGGTTGGACTCTGTATTAGTCTTGTGTTCTTTTATCTGTTGCTTTATGACTCCATGGCTACACAAAGTGTGAAACTCAGAGGTAGGCGGCTGTACGACTGTGTTTTATACTACATACCTGTGTGTGTGTGTTTTTGCACACCTGTATTTGTGTTTGTGCTTTGAAGGAAGCTAATGCTGAATTCAGACATTAGGGAAATAGTGTTGTGTTGCTGTAAAAGTGTATATATTTAACAAGTGCAACTGTAAGCACGATGCATGATGTTGTGTGTTTATATTGACCTGGAATCATGATGATCTTCATGATGTTACCGCAGAACACACCTAGACCTTTAATTTTACATATCGCGGTTGAATGATGACCAGATATGTTGTCTATGTAGGCAGCTCACTAGATTTAGTTTTTGTGACCTGATTGCAACTCTCGCAGGGTTTTTTTAATATCTCACCCTATTCTATATAAAATATAAGAATGTAGAATATAAATGTCTTTGTTAAGTTTTCTGGAGTGCTGTCTGGTCAATTGCTTTGTTATTCTCATATGTTTATTAAATTATGTTAAACTTTAACTGTTGTTTCACTCCAATGCAACTGATTTCTCACATAGCTGTGATGGCTTATTGATGCTTATTACTCCAAACTCTCTTTCTGTAAATGGACAGTTCACCATAAAAAGGCTTTGCCATCATTTATTCACCCGAGTTGTTCAAAAACTGTATATATCTATTTATATTTTGAGGAATGTCTCTGTGTGTTTTTGTTCTACTACACCTGCCCTGAACACAATCGCGAAGGTATTTGTGTATCCCATTCATTTGCTTACTTACAATGCCTGCTCCTTTTTGGAAAACGCGTGTGCGATCAGCGGAGACTTGCGGTGCATATACATCCGTCACAGAACCTGCGTGCACGCAGACACACAAAGGCGAATCGCACTGTTGCTCTTTTATGACATATCACTTATTGCTCCCTGAACTCTTTGTAAGTCGCTTTGGATAAAAGCGTCTGCTAAATTACTAAATGTAAATGTAAATGAATGGTGGAGTCTTTACAGAGTTTTTCCCATCAGATAAAAAGAATATACATATATTATAAATGTCTCACTCAGCATCTATTCAGTGAGCGGCATAAGCAGCACATTCTTGACCAAACCGCAGCTTACTTGTGAGTGAGTGAGTAAAAAATATAATTTACAAGCTCCTGTCATTGTAACTGACTGGACATATGAACATAATGTAAACATTTTTAGTATTGAATGTCTAAACATTAAATATATAAATACATGACAGCTCTGAGAGTATATTTCACGAGCATTTCACCACTTCATTTGGGTAAAGCTACTGTCAAACATGCCCTAAAAAGGTCTTTGCGGCCACCCATCAGAATAAAAGTATGTAAATATGTTTTCATGATCATACACAGTCAGCTTGATATTGAGTGTTAACAGACCGGCTCGCACCGTTCCAATATGGTGGACGAACTACGTATAGTGCCCATAGAAACAGATTCTAATGCGACATCTAGTTATTTACATCTGTGTTAACTTATATGAACTATGACACACCCACATGAGTTAACTGTAGTATATCATATTATTCCCTGTATTATGCACTAGTAAAAAGAAAAAAAATCTTGCATTGAAGTAGGTGTAAAAAAACAGTCAAAGTGCATTGGAGAGATGCTGGTTCACATTAACATAGTTGTGCATTGTGCCATAATTTTTATAGAATTTCTCCGTAAAATGTGAACTAAGTGGTTTTATGTCAGGGTCTTGATCAAAACAAGTTTTTTTTGTGATGATGTCTACCTGATTGTAATTTACAACTTACTTATGAAATAACCGATAAACTTAAAGAGAATTGTTTTTGAAAGGGTCATATTGTGCACTTTCAATAAAAGTTACTGAGAAGGACCTTAAATAAATGTAACATTACCATGTATATCACCATTTAGCATGAAACATTTAATTGAATAAAAAAAACTTTCTTGTGATATGTTTCTGATATCGTGTCAGCAAGCAAGCATTTTTCTTTTTCTTTATCTCTTGCTTTGTTGATTCAGACAAGCTCAGGCAGGAGTCCACAGTGGAAGCAGAAGTACCTCCTCAATTATGGGAGTTTTATGCATTATGGAATGTCCCATGTCAAAATATACCTCATATCACTGACACATGTGCCTACCTATCAGTCTAAATGAGGGTATGCGATAGGCATTTCTCTGATTTCTCTGGTTGCTTAGCGGCCAATGTCAAGAGGCCCTCCTTAAAGGTCTGGTTGAACACTCGGTTTATGCCAATCTCATATTAATCTTGAGTACCTACAGAGAAGTATTGCATACTTTGCTTTATCCCTGCATAACTGTTATTCAGTATACGTTTGTGTGGTTTATATTATGCGCGTATGCGCCAATTGCCAACAAAACACAGACATATGACTTAGTTTAACTTATGGCATCTTGACGCAGCACAGCCAACTTGATAGTAAGCGGTCTTCCTATCCCTCATCGGTTGACGCGTGGGCGGGCTATTTCTTTCTTGCTTTTCCCGGAGAATTGCCCAATAAGGGACTAAGAAAAGTTGTTATGTAACTGTTTTTCATTTTCTGAAAAAACTTTCTGAACCTATACGTATCTTGAGGGAGTGTATCGAGCACTGACTCGTCCAACTCGTTCTTTGACAAGTTAACCATGTTAAGCATGAGAAGCCAGCTTGTTTAACATGGTAAAGAGGTCAGAATGCATGAAACAGCTTATATCACCCATTTAAATTGTACAATATTGTGGTCCCCATTTTCGCGAGTCCCTCTTTGAATGCACGTCCATAGGATTTACCATGCATCCTTTGCAACCAAAGTTTGATAAAGCAAAAGCACAACCCCTCAATAACCACACAATTTAAAGGGATGGTTTACCCAAAAATGAAATTTCTGTCATCAGTTACTCACCCTCAAGTTCTCCCAAACCTGTATGAGTCTTAGTTTTGTTGAACATAAAAGATTTTTTTTTGATGAATGTTGTAAAGCAAACAGTTCTGGAGCAAATTTGACTGCCATTGCCATTTTCCCACTACAGTAGTCAATGGTGGCCAAGAACTGTTTGGTTACAAGCATTCTTTCAAATATATTGTTCTGTGTTCATCAGAACAAATAACTTTTTAGAGATTTGAAACCGAGTGAGTAACTGTCACTTTAAGGTAGTTTTTGTGTGCCTTGTGACAATTTTGCCTGACTGTCACTGGGCTTTGCAAATATCTAACCAATAGAAAGTATTAAATAGGGCTTGCAGTTTGACATCTTTTACGGGCAATTATTGTAGGATTGCTAATATACACACAGTATAGCGAACATTTATACTTGCTTAAGGCATTACGGACAAAATAGTCTGGTTACAAATCTACAGAACATCAATAAGTTTGAGGGGACCGGGGTTTAAATCCCGGACGAGCCCCCACATTTGTCACATCGGCTCAAAGCTCATAGGGAAGTCGGTGCCACAAAAATAATTAAAAAAAACTTAACTCAAGAAAGTGTGAGCAACTTTGTGTGTGTTGGTTGCATGATGAGCAAATATAACTTAACAAATAGCCAAAGACTAAATCAAACACAAAGCAACCAGGAGCAAGTTCAAACAAAGCATCAGCCTTTTAAAGACTGCAGAACAGGTGGAAATCATTCTCATGATCAGCCCCCTAGTAAAAGCCACTGGCGGGCCATAGCAGGAGACCGTCACAAATTCATCTTTTTGAATTAAAGGGAATCATATTAAAAAAAATCAGTTTTCATGCTTTCTGTTATAGTTTCTCTACTAATATGTATTTAATGTTAAGCTTTTAAATTTGAAATGGCTACAGTCTTATGACACACGCACAAGTGTTTTAAGGAATGCAGGGCTGTATAGAGTCACTCCAGGAATGTCAGGGTTTAGATAAAAAGCAAGTATTTGCTTGTGCATAATGTGAGGGTTGTGCGTTTATCACTGCACATTTCTGAAGCTTGCAACATCACATATTTAGTCACACATTATTTTATGTCCCGCTTTAAGTTTTATCCTAAAGGGGCAAAATATACAAACATGCAGGGGCCGAAATGTATTTAGACATTATAGTGTGAACGGCCTTCTACTTTCTCTGTAAACTATTGTCATTGTCAACAGTTTAAAGAGAATATTGCTGAGCAGGTTACATAACCTGTTGACATGTTTATAAATGGCTATAATTAAATGACACATGCGATTTAATGGCATGGACATTTACATATTACTTACCCCAGTAAGTTGGTATAGTAGTGCAGGAACATGCATTAAAGAAAATATTTCACCTAGTGATGGGTTTGCAAAGGAAACCCCGAAATAGGATGAATGTTTTTAAAATGCATATTATTTTTTATATAAAACTGTTAGAACTGTTATAAAGACAACATATTGTTTGTAGAAATGTATCTGTAATAATCTTCAGTTTACAACTTTACAACTTTTGTTTTTCAAAAATTATTACAAATAACTTTCCAAATAAATTGCATTTTCACGTGCATTTTTGGTGTGAATAAAGCTTACTATAGAGTTAAAAATGTTCTGTACTGTATGTATTTGAATGAAAACTGAACAGATCTGTAAAAAATCGAATCCTGAGACAGAACATCTTAAAATATTTAAAGCAAATAAATAAATAATTGAACCGACCATTAAAATTAATAGTCTTTTGGATTTAAAAGCAAAATACAACATAATAAATATAGTATTTGTTGCAGCTTATATCAACACAAGAAACAGTGATGCTTTTGTGATGTGATAAATCTCAGATGAGATTTCAAAGCTTTGACGTTGCATACATTATAACATCTTCTCTTAGTACATTGTAAAATACAGTGATTGATTTTGTGTGCGCAGTGACATACGCAATGAAGAGAACTTCACTTCTGTGTGTTTCTCACTGCTGTGTTCGTATGTGTTTACATATTTTCCTTCTTCTCTTTGAAGCACATTCCTGACTTTTTGCTTCTTATCTACACTGTCTGCAAGACACACATACACACACACAAAAGAGCAGGTGACCCGGCAGAGGTCTGGTCTTAACCTTTGCTCTGGGGTTCATGCTGGTTTACACAGTGCCGGACCGGGCAGCATTAGTTCTTTATGTTTTGAACACGTGTGTGTGAGAATTGCCTCTTACACAAATAGACTGAAGCAGGGAAATATGGACAACATGCACTTTGTGAGGCTTTGATTGATATCTCCACAAGAAGATCTTTTTGGTTGCAGAATGTGTGAAATACGGGTTCCTATAATGGAATGCGCTCTATTCTACCTTTCACTTTCCATATTAAACAATAAATCTTAAATAATATCAGATAATCTTCCTATATTTCTTTAATCTCTTTCTTTTATAAGACAGACAAAGTTTTCTCATGAAAAATTTAAGAAATGTAATAAAGAAATGTATACAATGTCTCAATGTATACTGTGCATAATGTGCTAAACAATGTATTCAGTAAGTTTGTATTCTATTTTAAACAACGCCTTTTTTCTGATTGTGGGGTCAGATGCCTGAAATGAAGTGGACGGTGTGCCACAGGTTTGTCATAAGATGCTCCCGATCATAATAATACAGATAGGAAACAAGCATGGTGTAACACGATTCAATAAAAGGAAGGAAAGAAGGAGGCGGGAAGCGGCGACTGTAAAACATACTTTTAATATAATAAATAAACAACAAACCGAAAGTAAAATGCAGACAGCTCCCTCGCGGTCGACTGCCGGCCATACAAACGCACTAAAGCACAACATAAAGTCCAGGCCTGGTCCTCTCTCGCCCTTCCCTGTTGTCGCTCCTCTCTTATGCTTCCGGAGCTCCTCCGTGAGAGATGCGAGACCGGTGCACGGGCCGTTCCTTCACGGCTCTGGTCCCGCCCTGCTCGCCACACATGGTTATTGCGCACCTCTATTAAATGATATATTGACGACAAAGCTTAATAACACAAACTTTATTGCTAAATAGAAAGTCAGACTCATTCTGGCTCTCATTTCGTTAGTTTGAGAAAGTGTGTTCAGATATCTAGCTTTTGTTTTGCTTTGTACTTATTCCAGCACAAACTTCTATACAGTTTTATTATGTGCTATAAAAGCAAATATTTTATCTTCTCTACATCTATCTCTCCTCCTTCCAGATGAACATGACGCTGTACAGAAGAAAACTTTCACAAAGTGGATCAACGCCCAGTTTTCCAAGGTAAGCAAACCGTCCCAGTATAAAGCGACTCCTCACATTCTGACGGAGATCTGAAACCATAAACTCTCTGATCCAGAACATGGACGAGGGATTCTTGTGTTTCTTCTTCAAGCACAGATACACTTTCTTTAATAAAGTCAAGCTAAAGGGTGCTTTTAGACTTTATATAATGATAAGCATGCAGACAATATAAAAGAAAGGAAGCGCCATGTCGGTGTGGACGAAGGGGTTAACACATGAAAACACATACTGATACAATATACAGTACATGTGAATATGTATGTAAATTCAAACATAGCAATGACATTTTAGGTCACAGGCTTATTTATAGCCATTGAATATTTGCACTTTCTCTGATCGTTCCTTGAAATGTTTTCTAGACTCCAGGTGCGTCCTTTATCAACAGTGCGTATGCACAGATGTGTGCGTTGAGAAAGAGCAAGAACAGTTTCACAAAAGGTGTGGGATCTACCAACTTGTACTTGTACATACGTAGAATTGTGTGTGAAGCACACATCTGAGCTTGCTCATGCAGAGAAGCTAGTCGTAAAACGGTGATACTACAAAAATGATATAAAGAAAACATTTTAACATCTTATTATGATTTGGTAAAGCGATCATAGAAAAGCAATAAGATTGCAGTTCCACTTTTTTCTAAAAACCGATATAAATGATTCTATAAATAATTATGAAATTTAACAACAAAAACCAAAATGAGCAAACAATAGAATGCGCTTTCAGAGACGGCTGTGATCTGTTTAGTGAGAGCACAGAATACATTCACGTGATTTATAAAGGGAGGTTTCGTCACCATGTAAGGTTCATTGGGGGTGTTTTTCCAATGCATATGACCATGAGCACGGTGCTTGAGAACATGTGGGATTTATCCACAAAGACGTTTGATAAATACAGATTACTTTTGCTCTTGGACACATTGTATATTTCATTCGTAGAGCAAAATATTGAACCTTTTCTAGGCACTGTTTATAAATGAGGCCCCAGCTTTGTGGCGTGAAGGTAAATGCGGCTGGGTTTGGTTTCCTGCAGTCATGTTTTAGTAATGTGTTTGGTGTCTGAGGTCATCTCGCTTTCGTTACGTCATTCACTCACATTAATATTAATAAGAACAATCAGTTTTTAAGTAGAAAAACATTCTGTAACCATACTGTTAGTATAAAAACCCTGGTTAACCAGTATAGATATCTAAGCCATTCATTGAAAAGCATAATTGTGACACTGAATTACAAAATTGCTCAACCAATAGCCTTGGTTTGGGGACCTGTTTAACAACCAATGAAAGCCAAGGACAGTATTCGGGAAAGTGTTTTGAAACCAGGTTACGTTGGCTGTTCAGAATTTCATAAGTTTGTGTTTTTGTGTGTGTGTTTGTTTCAGACAGCAAAGGCGCCCATCAAAGACATGTTCTCTGACCTGAGAGATGGCAGGAAACTGCTGGATCTCCTGGAGGGACTCACCGGATCTCCACTGGTGTGTGTTTATATGGGGGAAGATCAGGTTGTTTATACAGTGTGTGTATTAGACGGTTTGCAGGTTCTGAATAGCCGGTTAATGTAATGTCTCATCCAAACAACACACACACACACACACACACACACACACACACACACACACACACACACACACACACACACACACAAACACACACAAACACACACAGCTGCAGCATTCGCCTTCATCTCACCTCTTCATCGGAACAATTATCACAATAACTTTACCTGTGTGATCAAAGTATAATGACGGAAAGCTTATCATCTCTCTCTCTCTCTTAGACCAAAGAGCGTGGTTTCACTAGAGTTCACTCCCTCAACAACGTCAACAAAGTCCTGCAAGTGCTTCACCAGAACAGCGTGAGTCTCTTTCTTTCTTTCTTTCTTCTCTCCGTGTCCTTGCTGCCGGTAGATACTCTGGGCTTCATCTGTGGCTAAAATTATTTTTATTCCTCGTCTGACAGACGCCGCCTAAGGAAGGTACAGCAAGGACGGCTCATTAAAATGCTTTATGGTTCATGTGTCTCTTAGCCACATTAGCGTGCCGGGGTGATTTTGACATGTCCTCTGTTTTTGCGCTCTGATGGTTCAGGGCCATACACACAAACAACATGATGATATACACTAAAAGTACTATTACTTTTTTAAATTATTTGCTTTTAAGTATTTGAAAATTGAAGCCGTCACCGTAAACATGACATATCAGTTTAGAGGCCTATTTGCGACCGTTTGCTTTAATGTGCAAATAAATCTCTTGCACAGGTGATGTTTTGTAGCACCTGGTCCATATGTGTTTTGCTTCCTCAGTAACCGATCATTTAGACTCACCCATAGCTTTACTTTAACATTACACGCATTATATTCAAGCTTCACTCACTCTCTACACTCAACAGCAGTAATGTTAGTGGTTAAGGCTCTATGTAAACACGTCACATCTTAAAATCCGACTGTTGAGTGGTAAGTGCAGGTTTGGATCATCTATACCTGTTAATCCAGTGAAATTAGACTTGTTTGAGAGGGGCATGTTTACACAGATTCAGACATCACGGGATGGTGGTATAATCCTCTGTACTTGAGCTTTTCAATAGGCCAATACTAGCAAGGTAGTTAATGACCAACGACTAGTATTTACAGTATTCACTGTCCCCGGAGATACCACAACGCATCACTCTTGTAATGTGACATATTTTTGAAACAGAATATTTAGTTGGATGTAGGTCAGGGCTGAAGTTTATGTATTTGGTTTATATTTATTTGATATATATATATATATATATATATATATGAAGTATATATATTAAATGAAGCATTACTTCAAAATCGGAGAAACTAATGACATTTTAATAAAATATTATCAAACAAACATTTGCTTTTTTAAGCCAAGTGAGACCATTTGTATTTTGAAAACTCTGCTTCATTTATTGTGTTTTGTTGCACTGAAAATACTTGTGTTTGTAAACTTTGGGTAACACTTTAGTATAGGGTTTTTTTCGCACTATTAACTAGTTGTTTTAAGCATGCTTGTTATTGGCATATTGGCTGTTTATTAGTACTTATAAAGCACTTATTCTGCATGTCCATACTTCACATCCCTAATCTTGCCCAATACCTAAACCTAACAACTACCTTAATAACTATTAATAAGCAACAAATTAAGAGTTTATTGGGGAAAAAGTAGTTTGTTAATAGCGAGAATTGTCCCCTATGCTGAAGTGTGACCAAACTTGTCCCGTAGGTTGATTTGGTGAATATCGGAGGAACTGATATCGTTGACGGGAATCATAAACTCACTCTGGGTCTCATCTGGAGTATTATACTGCACTGGCAGGTCGGAAACCACCCACAGTGTTTGTAATAAACGCCTTAGTTCTTCACCTCAAAACCTTCCTCAACAGCTGTGTGTGTGTGTGTATGTAGGTGAAAGATGTTATGAAGGATGTAATGTCCAGTCTCCAGCAAACCAACAGCGAGAAGATTTTGTTGAGCTGGGTGAGAAACTGCACCCGTGACTATGACAGCGTCAACGTGCTCAACTTCACCACCAGCTGGGCAGACGGCCTGGCGTTCAGCGCCATCCTGCACCACTTCAGGTGAGGCGCGCACACACCGCCTCATGGTTAAACTGAAGGTGACACCCTTGGGAAAGGGTACGGGGTCAAGAGAGTTTGCATTTCTAAGCTGTTCGGGCTGTTCGAGTTGATTTTGTCAGACGTGAGCCCTAAGGAATCATAAACACGCACCTTCCCCTGTAGCATTTGATAAAGCTCCAAGAAACATAAGAATAAGATAAACTTGAAGGCAGGCTCAGACTGAACTCGCTGTCTGACATAACTATGACATATGCTTGGATATCTCTTGCTGACAGTCATGGCGTATTTTTTGGTTGATGGATCAGATTAGAACTTTATTATGCAAAAACAAAATGTACCCAAGTGTGGACTGTATATACTGTATGTATATTTAATAAAGTAAACACAAAAGCCTAACTTCCCATCAAGATTTTATGCATTCTGTCTGCTGGTCTGCTATGCAAATACTGCTTCATTGCATTTTTGGTGTTGCTGGAAAGCACAGACTGTCTGGTAATGTTTCTGACTCTTTGTTTGATTAGATTCTTAATACTTATTCTATATATGAATCTGTTGTATTTCCAGGCCTCATTTGTTCAGCTGGGAGGAGGTCATTTGTCTAACCCCAGTGGAGAGATTAGAGCACGCTTTCAGATTCGCCAAAGATCAGTTCAACATTGAGAGGCTACTGGACCCAGAAGGTAAAGAACCATAATGAAACTCTTAGATGTAAAACAGCAAGAAGTCCTAGAGACTTCAGAGACCTGAAAAGGGTCAGTCGTGGTTCCCAGTCGGCAAGTTGCTGCTTACGCCCAAAGCAGGAAACCTGAGTAACATCTATGAAACAATGTTGGTCAACAAACCAGGACCAAAAGCCCCTGAGACTAATCATCTGGACTTGATTGGATTAAACGGCTTTTCCTGAACACAAATCAGAGAGGGCCACCTAAAGCCCACTTCATAACCACGCAAACCCATATACACTCTCTCGTCTCTCTCAGATGTGGCGGTGCAGTTGCCAGATAAGAAGTCTATCATCATGTACGTGACCTCCCTGTTCGCTGTCTTTCCCAATGACATCACGATGGATGACATCAGAGAGGTGGAGACACTGCCCAGGCGTTATAAGGTGGAGCCAGAAGAGGGACACGCTCGGAGCGCACCGGTAATGCACACGCAAAAACTGTATTCAAAATATAAAAGTTACGGCAAGTTACTTTACATCTGTAACCTTCTGTGTACTGAACTCAAATAATGACAAAACGGACATTTTAATGAAATGGTACCGATCTATTAAAATCTTATGGTTGTGAATTGGGGGTAAGTTAAACAGATGTCTGTTAAATGTCTGCTGGAGATCTGGAAAACATCTGCGGTGTAAAAAACATCTTTAAAAGTGAAGTTTAACATACATTCTAAATCATGAACATGTCTTTATGACATCTGACAGCAGACGTCTGAGAGACGCATTGCAGATGAGCAAACAATTAAGATATATAGATAAATAGTCAAATGAACGTCTCCTGGATGTACTGTATGCTATCAGAGTATGGGGGCCGTTTTCAACACTGTAGTTTGTACTGATAATACATAATCATTGATTTGTGGTTATTTAACCGACAAGTTATGCTTTGCAGATTTCAAAAGGTAAAGATTAGATGATATTTTACTTAGTAATGTTTACATTATTTTTGTGTTTTTTATTGACTGATGTTAGTGACTATGACTGATGACTGTTAACAAGGAATGGTTATTATGTTTATCAAGCTTTTTGCAATGCATTCTGGGATTGCATTCTCTTTGTAGGTTAAATAACAAACTGTTTTTCCTAAATAGAGGTTATATTTTGCCCATTACGAAGTCTTGATTGTATATTTTGGTATAATAGGTTTAAATGCTTGATGGTTCAAAAAAGACATTTTTTACACGTATATTATATTGCAGCATCCGTCTTTACTTTTTCTGCAAAAATACTCGTTACGGTTCCAGTCTTAATGAATGCTCTCCTTCTGAAACGCTCCGATTGGTCAAACTGAATCCGTCTATTGTGATTGTGGTCAGAGCCATTGAGAGAGAGAGAGTTGACTCCAATGGAAAAGTTTTTTCACAGCAATGGCGGTTCACGGAGGCTCTCAATAGTTCCCGGAAGTTACTAATAACGCATGGAGCTGTGGCTAAACACACCGATTGTAAGGCACCATGAACAACGTGTGAACTTCCGTTGTTGCGACTTTTTAAACAGTCTTATTATTTGATCATCTATAAACACAGTTTAAAAAAGATGTTTGTTTATGTTTTGCTTGGAAATTTGAGCATGTGCTGTTTCTGAAGTAATATCATTCAAATGGTGCTTTAGTGACCGATTGTTTTTAAGGGCCTTTGTTGGTTGATGAAACAGAGAGTGTTTTAAACTTGAATCAAATGGAGCTGCATTTAAAGAGAGCTGTTCTGCTGTTTCAAGTGAGGAACTTCATCTGGAAAATATTCTGCACGATGTAACTCTGCTGCAGACAGCAGGAGATAAGATGATTACATTATTTTTGTTCATACAGTAACAAAAAAGTACCCAGAAGTATCATAGTAAAAACCACGTTTTCTCATTCCTAATGAAATGTGCTAATCTGTGAGCCAGTTAGTGCTGTAATGTCTTGAAATGCTCTGCAGTGATGCTGTGGGGCATTTGGGTGTTTCTGCTTTTGCCAGACCACAAGTATTTAAGTGCTCCTTCACCAGCCTCCACACACACACACAGAAGAGAAAAGAAGAAAGTCATATCCAGCATGTGGGTTGGAGTTGAGAATGCCAGAGGAATATTTTCATCAGATGACCTTTTTCTTCTAAATGAGGGTCATTCTGTTTGCATTTTATTCACAGGAACAAAGGCTTGTTTGAGAGGCCCATTGGCTTTTTGTCCTTTCACTGCTTGTGAAATGTATTCATCTTTATTTAGATGATAGCTCACACACTGCTTTTTCTTCCAAACGGAAATAGCACAAACGGAAACCAACACAAACATGAAAACAAAATTGACCAGACTCTTTCTTAACACACTATTGTAATTTTTGCTTTGAAATCGTTTAATCAAAATATAAAAGTTTTTGTCTCTGTAACAACTTTCATTTTTCGGTGATGTCAAAGTGACCAAAGAACCATTGAGCCAATGTTTAAACATCTCCATCCAAGTGCATCCAAAGCTTCTCAAAGTGGGTGTTTCAGGAGGAGCGAAATTCTCCGGAATCTTGCTATTCCTGGGCCTACTTTTCACCATCCAGCCATTCCCAATGTTTAAAATCAAGTCATCTTTTTCATCCCGTCTTACCGGGAAATATGTTGCATCAATGCATGCTAATAAATGCCATTTTATGACTAACTATTGATAAAAGTGCTTGATAGTTGATAGATTTATAATTGTTAATTATGAGATTGTATTAATAATAACTGAACTGAATGGAGGATCATAAGAGACAGTTTTTTTCTGACAGAAAAATTATCACCATTTGTATTATCATAGCATAACTGTGATTAAAGTATGATTTAAACTCATGACTAAACAATGCCGACCGTAATGACACAAGGTGTGTTGCGTGGTTGTACTACGTATACCACAGTTGAATTATTACTGTAGTAAAACGTAATATTTGCTGTTATTAAATTAATTTGTGTTAATTTAATTCCCAGTTAACATTTTATCCCAGAGTTCTCAGGTGTGGTGCCTCCCAATGTGAGATTACAGATCAGACTGGTTTATTATCTGCTTCTGTCTCCATTATTAAACGGCACAATGACCTTCACACCATGAAGGGAAACCTGCTTGTGTTACTGCCGCCCTCACACAATAACCGGTCGGTTAGTGTTTCACTTCTATGAGTGAGCTGTGACTTTGTGTCCTGGGTGTGTTCAGGAATGTAGGTCGTTGGTTTAAAAGCTGTCAGTTCTTAAGGCGTGGACTTTAAAGCATCTGAGAATGTGGGTGATATCACATGACCGGCCCTGTTATGATTTTTTCGGTCAGCTGGAAGAACATTTTTCTGCATCTCTAGGCCCTGTGAATGGCTTAATGTCAGCCATGGCTGTGTGTTTAAAGCCATTTTTAGTGTATACGGGTCACGTGTGAATTATGGATGGACGTAGGGCTGGGCGATATGGCTTAAAAAAAAAATCTCTGATTTTTTCACAACAAACCCGATTTTCGATTTTAATCGATTTATTTTTTCTATTTAAAAACAAACTACAACTGACAAAGAAATTGCTCAAAACAAATGTACTCTTTATTTTGTTCTGATTTTCCTTTATGCAGTTTAATCTAAATTTCCCATTGGGGCATAAGTGTAACAGGAAACAAGCCTTAAAACATGCTTCTAAACGAGATGGCAGGCCCTGCCATTGTAAACAGTGAAAATGTAGCTTATCAGTTTTCTAATAACCTCAAACTTACAGTGACACAATGCACCTTCAAAATAACTTAAAATATGAAAAAATAATTTAATTGTGTCCCTTTTTGGTCAAATAAATGTGGCAAAAATGACTAAATTAGATTGTACAAAAATACATACAGCAGTGGTATTCATAAAGTGCAAACAAAACTTTAAACAGTTTTCCTGAATCCCTGAAATTGTAAACAAAATGAAACATCTACATCCATTACTTTAGTTTCAACATTCTTCATTTACACATTTTTTGCCAGGAAGACAAGCCTGTCTACTACCTCTGGCTTGATGCATGCCCAGTTACATGTAACAATGCCCTCTCCCACACTGAAAAGCCTATCTGATGGTGCACTTGTAGCAGGGACAGACAAGTGTTTTTTGGCCAGATTACTGAGCCTTGGGAAGTTTGGTTCGTGACGCTTCCACCACTGAAGTGGATCAGTGTTTGGGTGTGCCGCTACCCTCTCAACAAAATCCATGTCACAATTAGACGAGAGCCGCTTGCCAGAAGCCCCTCCCATGACGCGTATTTCACTCACGAATGGCGCGAATTACACGCGCAAATGGCGCGAATTACACGCGTGAATGAAGCGAGTAAAATCAAAATGTTCAAGCGTCCAACTACTCGCGAATAGCGCGTTTTATTCGCGCAACTCGCGTTTGGTGTGAACACTCGGGAGTAGAAGTTAAAGAGAAAACCGATTTTCATTAAAAAAAAAATCGCCATAAACGTCAAATTCGAGTTAATCGATAAAATCGATTTATCGCCCAGCCCTAGATGGACGATATTGTTAAAACGTATGATATGATTTTAAACTGGTGGAAAACAAAAGGACATCATTTGCAGAGTGTTCAAGCCACTGTTTTCCATACAGTTAAAGTAGGTGGTGAAATAAACTGCCAAGCTACAAAAATAATAAAGTCATAAAAAAAGAAAAGGAAAGTTGTCCGTGTAACTTCATACAGTGACAGTGAGTGGTTTATTTCTTGCAACTAGGCCTTTTTCAACCCTTGTTGGGATGCTTTTTGACAGGAGCTACTGAGCTACCAAAATGTTGTTTTTACTGAACCAATGTCTTTTCCCCAGCAGGGACTGGCCGGAGAGACGGAGGGGGCGGGCAGAACTCGGGCGGAGACCCCCGGCACTTTGACGGAGATGCAGGGAGAAATTAATGTAAATCTTGACACGTATCAGATCACTTTGGAGGAGGTTCTTACCTGGCTGCTGTCGGCCGAAGACACGCTTCACATGCAAGATGACGTGTCTGAAGATGTAGAGGAGGTCAAAGACCAGTTTCATACGCATGAGGTGTGTGACAAAAACACCAATGGCAAACACGCTCATTTTTGTCCATTCATGTCTGTGCGATTTGGGGAAAAATATGTACTTGCGATTTTCTAAATTGACCTTGTCAACCCTGTAAATCAGTAAATACATATGAAGTATATTTACTCATGATTGGATTTCAGAATGTCTCTGGGATGGATACTTGGAGAAGTCGAGAGTTTAAATCATACAGTATTTTCTCCAACTTCTATGCAAGGACACACTGCAAATATGATCACGCATTGCCTACAGATGCTTTCTGTCTTCTCCGGGTGAACATGCTCTGAACATGCCAGGAATGTGAGGAATTCAGAGACCACTGACAGACATAAGATTCAGTGCCCATAATCTCAGCCCTGAGTGATGGATCGAGAGAGAGCGAGTGGATTTAAGGGGATAGTTCACCCAAAAGACTTAGTCCCTGTTTGGTACACAAACACTGAGACATTTCTTTTGTGTTCCACAGAAGTTATACCCAGGTTTTGAAAAACATAAGGGGCAAAAAATGATAACAGAACTGTTATTTTTTGCGTGAACTATCCCTTTATAGGCACAGAGGTTGTTTTTTTCCGCGGGGTGAGGTTTTCTTTCCTTTTACAAACTGGCTGATAATGTGAAGTATTGACGCAGAAACAAAATCACAGCAAATGAAAGAAAGCTGTTCAGATCCCCTGTGCCATGAGATTCTCCTGCAGGCGTTCATTGTTTGTCCCTGTTCTCTGTTTTCACTTTAATCATCAAAACACAGCAATAATATGCAGGTTTTTTTGCGTCATTTGTCCCTGAAGTTTGGGTGTTCTTGCTCTTTGGAAAAAAAACTGTTCTTATACGCTTTCAACAAGTGATACTTGAATGATAGAATTGGGGTGTCGCTAAAGTTCTGACAACATCTCTGCGGTTGCCGTAGCTATTTCACTTGGGAATATGGTGACCCAGAACATGAAATAAACAACACCCCAGCTTTTGTTGGAGTATAATATTACCCACTAAAGCCACAATATGGAAGAATTTTGTTATGTTATGAAACAATAATTGTTTTAAACATGTAAAACTGTGTAGCAGTTTACGCTACCAAATCAATTGACAAAGTCCATTATGATTTGCGGGCTGACGTAGCATTACATTCCACGTTTCTTGTAAGCTTATTCATTACGATGACATCAAATCAAATTCATTCATTACCTCGTCCGTGAACATGATGGGCGATCTCCATATGCCTCCGGATTGTGAAAATGTCCCATAATTCCACTCTCCTACATAACATCATTTAGCTTCGCCTTTTATTGTCGTTTCGAAAGTACGCCATCTAGCGGTCCAAATTTACATATTGTGGCTTTAAAGCAACACTTTGTCGTTTTTTGTCTTTAACATAAACATAATTTCAGTGGTAGAATAATGAATTCTGCTGCCTCTGCTACCTGAGCAGACTCACAGCAGCTACAAGCACTCCCAATATGTTTTGTGTGGGTCGGTACACACAGCCCCGCTCATCCCCTGCCTGCGGAAGAGTGCCATATGGTTTCCAAACGAGTTTTCTGCATTCGCCAGTTCCATCAGTTTATAACAAATTCATGTGTATTGCACTGCCCACAGGAATGCTTATACAGCCACATTATTTACGATGCTGGTAACAGACAATTGCGCTTATCAACCACATGGGGGAATCGTGAGCAAAAGTTCAATAGTGTGGCTTTAAATTTTCATCCTTTACCAGTAATACACAGCAAATGGAAAATGACCCGTCAACGAAAGTGTTCTCTTGCTCCTTCAGGCCTTTATGATGGAGTTGACGGCCCACCAGAGCAGCGTGGGTAACGTCTTACAGGCGGGAAACCAACTGATTGCTCAAGGCACCTTAAGTGAGGAAGAGGAGGACGAGATCCGAGAACAGATGACTCTGCTTAACTCCCGCTGGGAAAACCTGCGGGTCACCAGCATGGATCGCCAGTCCAGGTACACACACCCACATTTCCATTAAATACCATTGGATGCGTGCACTCGTACTAAAAAGATGAAAATTTCTCCCGTCTTTAGACTTCATGAGGTTCTGATGGACCTACAGCAGCAGCAGCTCCAGCAGCTGTCTGATTGGCTGACACTAACAGAGGGGCGGATCCGTAAAATGGAGAGAGAACCAATAGCAGGAGACATGGAGGGATATTTGGCTCAGCTTGAGCAACACAAAGTAAGACACATCTGATTGGTCGGTTAAAAGAAAAACAGTGTTTTAATTGGATGAATGACAATGGCATTAGATTGGAGTTAAATCTGGAAATGTTTATTTAGTATTGTCATATTGTGCCACGAGTCTTCATTGAGCAGGAGTTATAAAGTATTAACAATTAAAGTAATTTTTAGCAATTTCGGTTTATGCTTTTGTAATTTTATAATGTATTTGTTTATTTTTTATGTTGCTATATAATATTAAACAATTAGTATTTTAGTTTGTTTATTATTATCATTTTAGTGCCTTTAGACTTCAGTAAAAACAATTTTTTAGTTGAGCCCATAAAGTCAATACTTGATTTGACTTGACATCCAATGAAAAGAAACATTTTCAAAGTTTTATTTTAGTAAAATAAAATAACTTTGCTATATACATATGTTTTTTAAAGCCGTATAGTATGTAAACATAACATCAGTTTTGATGTGTGCAAAAAGAATGAATGGTTAAATCTGTTCATGCCCCAGTGAACGAGAGACAAACATGACCTCTGTGTGTTTGTTCAGCGAGAAAGACACACATGCGCACACACACACATGCACGCACACAAACACACGTTTACATTTAGGATCTTCATAGTCTCATGAGGATTGTACCACAGCACTATTTACAGAGACGCAAACATCAGTACAGAACCTCCGTCACAAATTTGCCCTCATATCCACTACCGGCAAAGTGTAATCTGACCAATTTATTTAAGTGATTTGGTTCACGTTTTAGTTTTACATCAAAAACAAATCCTGTTTGTAAGACCAGTAAGGTCTGTTGTATTGTAACATGGTTTTCACATCAAACAAGCACATTTTCAACCCTGATTCTCAACTTTGAATGGGTTTCATTTATGTACAACTTTATTTATACTTTTACGTGCCATACTGACATTTCCTGCAAAATCACTCCCGACAGCTTAACTTATAAATCATTATTATTAGCCTGAAATTGTTATTTGGAGTAAGGTGAGGATTTTTGTTTTGTTTTACTAATGCTCAATAACTATTTTCTGGTCATTTTTAACCAAAGTTACAGCTTTAAATAGGTCCTGGCCGTGTTAAAAATTATTCAGTTTTGGGGAAGCAAGAGTAATATATACTGAGTTAGCAATAGCAATTCTTGCTTAGTAAATAACACATTACATATGTATATATAGAAAGTTTCATCAGACACGCGTGCCGGGACTGCAGATATATTCCAGTCTGTGTTTGGCTAGTGTCTAAAAATATTATTAATAACTATTATATTTTTTTAATGAAAATGAATGCTACAAGATCAGCAGACTCGGTTGCCATCTTTAAAAAACGCCTAAAAACGCATCTCTTCCGTCAACACGTCGCTGATTGATTTTTCCTAATTCTCTTCCCTTCTTTATAAAAAAATTTTTACTAACCTCACTATTCTTAGCTTTTTATACTGTGCTAGGCTTTAATGGACCAGTTTGATGCACTTATGTATGTTGTTATAATTGCTTCCAATGTTTCCTCATCTGTAAGTCGCTTTGGATAAAAGCGTCTGCTAAATGACTAAATGTAAATGTAATGTTAATATTCTTATATTCATATTTTTTTGTATAATAATTGTAGTGCATAATCGATTTGTTGAATGTTGTTGTATGTTCATCTTATTAAATAAAACATTTGTTGAATGGGTCCTGTAGTTCGGTCGCATTTAAAGAAAGCGTATGGTACATTGACATCCAGCTGCTGAACTTGGTATCGCAGTCCAAATAAAAAATATTGGAGAGACAAGTTTAGCCGAGTAACGGTTCTTCTCGGTTTGTTTTGATTGTTATCAGAAATAATCTACAGGCGCTCTATTGTTTGTGAATGTGTACCGGAAGTAAAGGGCAGTCAACGAACGTATGCATTCGCAGTAACGTTTGTTTGAAACCGTCTACATGTAAATATATTATTTAAGTAAATATGACCATCCCTTTTGACCTTTTAACTTTTCTTTATTTTGTTTTGTCATTAGATGTTGCAGAATGACCTGGAGCTGGAGCAGGTGAAGGTGAACTCTCTCACACACATGGTTGTGGTCGTGGATGAGAACAGTGGTGAGAGCGCCACCGCTGCCCTGGAGGAACAATTACAGGTAGAGGATAACATGACATTCAAACAACAAAAATGTATATTATTTTGTACTAGATATATGATGAGTTATGATACCATATTCATGCACGCTTAAGACGGCTAGAGATCCACGGTTATTTTCCTCAAATGAAAACTTAGAAAAAGTGTCATTGAAAAAAAAAAAAAACGGGCTTTTTTTTTTGGGGAAAAAAAAAAAAAATTTTTTTTTTTCCTCTAGAGCCCGACCGATATATCGGCCGGCCGATATTATCGGCCGATATGAGCTAATGGCATTTAAATCGGCATCGGCGTTTATAACGGCCGATAAAACATGAGCTCTCTAACAGGTTCCAAGGCAGAGATGTTGTGCTTCCTGTACTACAACCTGCCACTTCTCAACTGGCAGTACTAAGGAGCACCCTGTTCAAGACATTTTTCAAAACACTGTTCAAATATTAAAGTTCAGAGGTAGACAGAGTAAAAGTCTAAAAGTATAATTTGTAAAAAGTAGTGAAGGAGGAAAACCTCTTGCCTGTGTGCTGTATATATTGAGAACATTCTACATTGTTTTAATTATATTTTGGTATTATTTATTTTATATTTTATATTTATTTATTGTATATGTAGCTATACATTTAACTTATTTTAATTTATTATGGTTTTGTGGAATATTGAATTTGTTTGGTATAGCTCTTTTACTTTAACTTTAACTTATAACTTATTTACAGTACACACTGTTAAAACCAGCTTCAACTGGAAGTAAATAAAAGTGTTAAATGTTTAAAACCAGACTGTTTTGTGATCATTGAAAAATATATACTTTAGATGTGCAATTGTTTAGTCATTGAGACTGTAATCTAAGGCTTTTTTTAACATCCCTTCTGGAAAATGGTTTATACAGCCCACATACCTAGAACAGGCAGATATTTTGCTATTGAATGTTGTGTAAGTGCAGTTTATAGGAAATGGGTCTAATATCCAGTTTATTTTCAAAATCAAAATATCGGCTTATAAATCGGCTCTTTTCAAGTTAATATCGGCATCGGCATCGGCCCCCAAAAATCCATATCGGTCGGGCTCTAATTACCTCAGAAATAACCTGAAAAATGTTTAAAGTACGAAATTTTCTAAAAATAAACATAAAATAAAACTTAAATGAAAATGAATTAATCTTATATGGCAATATAAAAAAAAACCTCAAATTAACATAAAAATTATAAACATAAAATAAAATCTAATTTTAAATATTAATAAAACTATAATAACTCCTTAGTGATCATTTGAGACTGGATTTGTACATTTTTTAACTTGTTTTTATTAGTTAAAAATGATGTAAATGTATTTGCCACAGAACACATATCTCTGTAGGGATCATTATCAAACTGAGCACGGGTGTCCTGCACGGGTTTGCTGATGTCCTCTGTAAGAACTGAGATGATGGACGCAGTGTAAAGTCTCAGAGTTTTCTGGCTGCTGCTCAGTGACACTTGAAACAGACGTTTGAAACTCCCAGTGTTGAAAGACCAACCGCTAAAAAGTGTGTGAAAGTATTTTAGTGAGAACTTTCTCTCTGTTTTGTCCAGTCACTGGGAGAGCGCTGGGCGGCCGTGTGTCGGTGGACAGAGGAGCGCTGGAACAAACTCGAGGAGAATCAGTTGGTGTGGCAGCGTTTGCTCGATGACCAGGTGAGACTTTACATCCATTTACAAACAAGATGAGACCCTTAAACTCAAGTTATAACATTTTAACAACCAGTTTGTTGATCCTGTCAACCTCTCACATTCATGTTCTCTATAAATGCATCACTGCATAACTGTTGAGACGGCCTTCTGAGAGATGGAGAATTGAATTATGGGTGTTTTTGACCTGCAGACAGCATTGGCATTGATCCTGTTCATCATTGGCCCAGAGTGCACAAGACCTTCCCCGTCTAGACCTTTTCCATTACTGTGTGCCTATAACACTAAACAGATCACATGATCAGACGCTTTTATATGTGATGTTAAGTGCTGTTTTACACATGTATGCAGAAAGTGTGATCACAAGAAATGAAAGAGACATTTAGAAGACAAGTATTACACATTGCATGAGATGTGCATCTTATCATTTTTGTCTTGTTGTCCGTTTAGAATTTGTTTGGATCCTGGCTTGCAGAGAAGGAGAAAGCGTTGCGTGAAGTTCAGACATGTGATTTCAAAGACCCCGGTGACATAAACGCCAGTGTCCGCACATTAGCTGTGAGTAAAGCAACACACGGCCTGCTGGCAGACTCTGTACGAGGTCAAACCGTTTTTTACGTTCTGTCCATTATTTTACATGCACGTTGAATCATTTTACTGAGGAATCATAGAAAGATTTGTTATCCTTTTCGTAGTTTATCAAGTAATGGTTTTCTATCACGGTTTTGACCTTTGACCCTGTGACAGAACCTGAAGGAGGACATGGCTCAGAAGCGGAGAACTCTGAGTGCTCTGTCAGACGCAGGACAGGATGTGACGGTGCTGTTGAACAGTCCGGCAGCTGCTCAGAAGATCGAGACGGACACAGACCAGCTGACCCAGCGCTGGGACAACCTTGTCCAGAAACTGGAGGATTGCTCCAGTCAGGTCTGACACACCTTAATTCTACTCTTAGTGTAGTTCTCGTAAAAGTATGTTTTTGAACAAAGAACCGGTTTGTAAGATTGAGCTTTATATTTGTTGTGTACACACCCAACAATGACCATGTAATAAAAAATGCTGTCCGTTTAACTCGCATAGATGAATCCACCTGAGCACTGATCTGTGTCTACTATTACAGTTTAACACCCGTTTCGTTGTCCAGGTTACCGAAGTGGTGTCCCTCGCTGGGATACCTCAGGTACAGGAGAAGCGCGTTGTCACGGAGACGGTCACAACCATAACAAGGCGGATGGAGCAGACTTTCACCAGTAGCGAGCAGGAGATACCTCCACCCGCCCCTCCGAAACGACGGCATCTGGACACAGACGCAGAGCTCAGGAGACTGTAAGACTTTCTGCTGTGAACTTCATGCAAAACATATTAAGATGCTCCAGCCATTTAAAAAAATTAGATATGTCATTGCATTAGATAACAAAAATGTATCCAGCAGTTGCTGTAAGCTAAAATCCACATTAAAATATAGATTATTTTTGTATAAAGTTTATAAAAATGACAGTGTTCCTTTGTATGTGTGACCTCACGTGTGAACTCACCTGTTTTATAGAGCTGAAAGTGATGTTCCTGAGCTTTTGTCGCGTCTGGCTGCGTGGAAATCATCTGCTCTAGCTGAGAGAGATTCATCTGACCTGAATGAAAAGCTACAGGTGACCAATTCACATTTCATCTCACACTGACAACATTTGCTGATTGGAATATTTGACTTGACAGAAACATTTGATTCCCCTTATTAGGTCCTGGAGACAGGGCTTGCTGAAAGGGAGGGCCCAGTTAAAGAAGTGGTGCAGAAAGGAGCGAAGATGATGGAACAGTTGGAGAAAGGTGGGGAATTGTGGAAAGCATGAGTCTAGTAGACGTGCTGTGTTGTCATACTGATCATTTCTGTTCTGTGTTACAGAGGGCGTGTCTGCTGATGATGCCCTGTCCCGCCTGGACGCCGTGTGTAAAGAATGGGACAGCTGTCAGAATATCATCCAGGATCTGAGAAACCAAGCTCGGGTTCTCGAGCGGGTGACAGCGGTTCTCTCAGGACTCGAGGCTGTAGATGGAGTTCTGCAGGAACAGGAGAAACGGTTGATCTCCACAGAGGGGTTTGAAGCCATAAATGACCCCCAGGAGCTGCAAACGCTCAAAGATGAGGATAAGGTCAGTATAATATCGGGATTCAAATTGTCTATGTTTGTTATTTTTAAGTTTTTCCCAACCATTGATGACAGTCCGTGTTTTCAGTGTTATATAATAGGGGGCGCTGTTGCACATTTGAAAGATCACAGCATCTAGAGATTGAATGCGCTCCCCCCCATACCGTACATTGAGGATGGAAAGGATAATGTGCAAAATATGTTAGACACATGCGCAGCTTTAAACGGAACATTGCCCTCCGTGCATTTGCGATTGAGTTCCAAAGGTTGGGTTTCAGGGAACCGTCGCGCCCTACCTGCAGTACCTCTTTGCCCCCCTGTTTGAGAACCACTGGTACTGACAAATAAGAGCAATAGTCTGGATGGAAACACCGAAAAATATTTAGTTTTTTCCGTACTGTTTTAGACCTGGAATACTTCCAGTACAAGACTGCGTAGGAACCCAGTATACTTCAGTTTACTATGGTAAACATTATGGTGTACTGCAGTTTGTCTTCAATGTGGGAAGCATGTGTTTGTCTTGCGGCATTTGTGTTTCACGGGGACACATTTTTAGGTTGTAAACTATTAATTTGTTGTACGAAGTAAATATAGTATATGAAGACATCTCGAGTGAGGCTGTAATTCAAACAGCTTTCCAAAAGTATCAAACAATGTTTTTTGAAATTGTTAAACTTCCCAAAATTGGCCTTGTGGGTTTACGGCAAAGATCTTTACGTCACTAGAATGTTCTCGTAATGTAGGAATCCTAATTTGTGTGTGTTTCAGTGTGGTTTAGCAGAGCTGATAAAGCTTCAGCCGCAGGTGGATGATCTCTGCGCTCAGATGGAGCTTCTGTCCGCAGAACCTGCTGTTCCTGATACACTGAGACCCAGCGTGACAGCGCTGACATCACGCCACCGTACAGCCATTCAACAGCTGAAGACACGAGAGCACGACATCACTACAGGTACACATTACCACCACGCTCCCGCCTGCCGTAAGATGATTGGTTGTTGGTTGATGATAGAGAAATGAAATATCTCGATTTAGTTTTCTCAGGCGTGTCGACAAGGAATGTGTACATTCAACATGAAGGATCAGTTGATATCGTGATATCTCAATAGCAAAATTGTCTCAGTATTATTGAGGTCACATGACTGTATGAATGAAACCATACCGTAGGTCTTACGGGCCAAACATAGGGAATGTTGGAAGCAATAAGAGATGTTACCTATGGCAAGGTCAATTATTTTATTTTATAAAAGGGATTTTTAGGACATTTGACCCATCTCATACTAGAAATCATACATAAATAGGAAAAGGAAAATATCATGCTTACGGCACGTTTCCAAGTCATCATCTGTCATTTCAAATATTGCACTAAACACCGCACCGTGGACTTTATACCGAGGTATATTAGTAGGTATTCAGTAGAGTTTGCTTTATATCCAATACAATGTGATTCTTTTTATCTGCCAGCAACGACTCATTTCCACTTGGGTGAACCCTTTGCGAAGAGCTTTCCTTGCGCATGAAATCACCTGCCTGCTAACAAACAAAAGTTACATACATGTTGCCAGAATGTAATTGCGTAAGCTTTTATCAGATGATTTTACGTAATGATGTTTGATGGCAACATCAGCTTATATGGGCCGTACGCTCTGCTGTGTAATGTTATAAAAACAGCTTTTGGAAGAGAGCTGCAGTGTGAGAGGGCAATCCCATGGCTTGTGAGGTTGAATTGTTGCCAAGGGCGAGTTACAAACCTCGACCCTCAATTTCACCGTCACTCTCTATCTCTTGTTCTCTTAAGTGTTATTTAAAGGGAATTATGCAACAGGTAAATCATTTGTCTAGCATGAGGGAAAGAGACGCCAGTCTATTTATGGCTTTAACATCAGCGGGAGTCCAGTGTGCCCCCTCAGAAAGCTTTTATATACGCTGAGAAACTGATAAAACTCTTGTGTGTGTGTGTGTGTGTGTGTGTGTGTGTGAGACTGTTTTAACTATCAGTGTGTCAATGTTTAAACTTGAGATTGTGCTTGAATGCTTCACTCTAACACACACGCATGGGATGTTCATGGGACAGTCGGAAAACAGAATATCTATGATTTGACCTGTTGACCTAACATCTGGGATCCAGGCTACTGTAACTAAACACACAAACACAGACTCACAAAAATGATCAACGGTCAGTTATTTTGGTCTCACTGGCAAAATCATCATCACATGACCATGAGTTAATATGAAACATGCGCTATATCATAGGTGTGTATAAACATCATACAAAGGGCCAGTTCACGTAGCTTTGAACAGTGTTGGGTGTAACTAGTTAAGTAATTACTTAATGTAATTTAATTACTTTTCCCATGAAAAGTAAAGTAAGGGATTACGCTTATGTTTCTGTAATTTACAGTTACTTCAGAAGCAATAGAACTAAATGCTGCGTGTAGTATATGTGCGTGCAAGAGTGGAATTAACATCTACAAGTCTAACTGTAAAATATGTGCTTTAATGTATAATTCTCACATTTGTAATACTTTGTTCAGTTAATAACACGGCTTAATGTAGTTTAATGTCCATCCTTGAATCACTTGACTAATCAAGGTCATATAGAAAGTAATTGTTAATAATGAAATACTTTATTAAAAAGTAATTAAATACTTTTGGAGAGATTCATTTGTAATAGTACTAGTAATAGTAATCCAAGTACACTATTGTATATGTAATTAGTAACTAGTAATGGATTACTTGCTATGAATACCAACACTGCCAATGAAACCTGTGAAAATTAGTTTGAAACCTAAGTTTGTACAATGAGTCATTCGCGATATGTGTAAGCTACCAGACACGGATGATGCATGAAAGTGTGCAGTTTGTTGAGAAGCGGGATGTGTTCTGTGTACTTGGTCAGGCTAGTGAAGACACGTTAGCGTAACAGCGTCCTGTCAACCACAACAGGTCAGGAAAGTGTTCTTCTGACAAATAAGTTCAAATCTGTTTAAAACATTAAATTGATTACTTTAAATACATCAAAAAATACATCTGTTGATGTCAAATAACGTCACACTCGCATTCCCCACAAAACCATACAGGAAGCTTAACTTATACTTCATATGATTATACACTTACTGTTATTTGGGTAAATTCAAGAGATGTTAATTTGTGTGAACTTGCTCTATTGTTTTGAAGTTGTGGATAACAGCTTTAAATAAATAATAAATATTTAATTTGATACGTATTTAACCTAAAATATATACAAATTTGATTACAAAGTGCAGTTTATATGCACTACTGTACATATACTGTACTGTACGTATAATGTCTCTCTCTCTCTCTCCCTCGCTTTCTCTGCCTCTCTCTCTCTCGCTCTCTCTGTCTCTCTCTCTCTGTCTCTCTCTCTCTCTCTCTCTCTCTCTCTCTCTCTCTCTCTCTCTCTCTCTGCTCTCTCTCTCTCTCTCTCTCTCTCTCTCTCTCTCTCTCTCTCTCTCTCTCTCTCTCTCTCTCTCTCTCTCTCTCTCTCTCTCTCTCTCTCTCTCTCTCTCTCTCTCTCTCTCTCTCTCTCTCTCTCTCTCTCTCTCTCTCTCTGCCTCTCTCTCTCTCTCTCTCTCTCTCTCTCTCTCTCTCTCTTTCAGTGTTATCCAGGCTCTTGGGGTCCAGGGCTCTGCAGCAGATGGATGTCAGACTGACAGCTCTCAGAAGTGATATGGGAGACGTCCCTACAGCTGAACAGGCAGTCATGAAAGCTCAGGTGTGTCTGGGCGACGGCCCGAAAACCACTTTTTGCCACACCTGATAATAGCAACTTAATTTCTGCATTATTGTTATTCAAATGTAAAGAATCATGTGGTATATTGAAGTATATTTAAGTAATTAGGTTCCTTGTGGAGTAACTGGCTCACCTAACTGGCTTAGACAATTTTTACTCTGTGCTTGGTGACTATTTGTTTGTAAAAATGTTTTGTTTTTAATTCATTTGATATCACATGTTTTTATTTTATTTAGCATTAATAAAAGCCAAAGGCAAAGAGATGGAAAGTATTTATATAAATGTTTATATTCTCCTTTAAACGTCGGGAGAAAAGAGAGGTGGAGGTCATGCCAGGCTGCGCCCACATGGCACAGACACTCTGATGCCAGTGATGTTTTTCCCTGGTGTCCACTTAGCTCTGAAGCTTAATCTGTCCGTCTGAAAAATGTGTTCTAGTTTAGTTTATCACACAACACTAACAATAACATTGACAGTTCTTCACAAGGGACGGTGACGTTTAGTTTTATGTGCTCCCTCAACTCTCTGTAAGTCGCTTTGGATAAAGAATGTGTTGAACTTTGTCTCCTCCTGCTGGTCACACTGAGAAGCACACAGAATGTTTTCTGTCGATCTGTATGACACAGTCACACATCACAGCTTCTGATACCCATCATGACCTGAATGCATATGTACTGTAGATGTGATGTAGATGTGAAACTGTGTTTTATAGGCTCTCTGCACTGAGATAGATCTTCAGCGACAGCTTGTGTCAGATCCAGCAGAGCAGCAGTGCTGGACTGAACTCTTCAGTGCCGCCCAGGATCAGCTCGGCATGCTGCAGTGCATTCTGGGTAGCATGAAGGATACAAAGGTGAGAACTCTCTGATGTCCTGAATTGGTCTGACATGACGTGGTGGATGTTTATCAATGTCATGTTTATGTTCAGGTGAAGAGTGAAGAGTTGGGGCGCTGGTTAGACGCAGTTGAGGAGCTGATGTCTCGAGACACTGGAAGCCGCTGCGACAAACTACAGGACGAACTCAAACAGTGCAAGGTCAGAGGTCACGTACGCCACAACAACTATGACATTTTAAATTTCCCTCAGAGGAAAATCTCATGTCATTCATGTGGAATAATAAACCACAATTGTAATAAAGTTGAGAAAATAAGTGAAAAAGCAAAAAATGTTGAATGAATGTTGAATAAGAAAGTGCTCTTTTAACGTTTATGTTGTTGCTAAATATACAATGTTACCAAATACTGCTATGAAAAGAGTAGTTTAACATTCTTTGTGGCGTGTTAACAACATCCAGAAATTAAAGTTGTCACAACCAAATTGCAATGTTGGCAAAACATTTTTACAACATTGTTTTGTTAGCTGGGGTTGAGATACAGTGTTTTAAATAGGGTTTTATGCGCGTCTGTGCAGGAGTTTGTTGGTGAGATTCAGAGTGTGGAGTCATCTTTGAAGCAGATGGGAGAGAATGTGGCGGCCGTGCAGCAGAGTGCAGTACCCGGACTGACCAACTGGGGTCAGAAAGAACTGGACGAGTGTCAGATGCGCTGGGATTTGCTCAGCAAAGAGGTTCAAAAAATGTCTAGTGCTGAAATGTTCTGGGGTCCTTATATAGTTTAATCCAGATTATTTGGCCTCTACAAATACATGAATTAGACACCTCTAGACTCTGTAGATACTTCAATGAACAAAAATGAAAAATGAAAAAATAACTTCTATTCCTCTGGCCTTGTTTGCAGTTGGTGAGACGTGAGGAGCGTGTGAGTGAAGGTCAGGAGAAAGTCCTGAACCTGAAGAAAGATGTGGCGGAGATGCGCGAGTGGATGATTCAAGTGGACGAGGAGTTCCTCATGAGGGACTTTGAGTACAAGAGCCCAGAAGAGCTGGATGAAGCACTTCAGGAGATGAAGGTGACGATGAATACAGCTTTGACAGCTCATGAACTGCATCGGACCACTGAACCATGCGCTCGTGATTTTTTACATTTCTCCAATAAGAATGCTTTCTCGGTTTAGCTCAGACCGCCCGACACTGCTCTTTGAAATATGCATATTCATAAACTAGGCCTACTGTATATTGTAAGCGTGATGTGATTTTTGTCTATGTCTCTCAGAGGGCCAAAGAGGATGTGTTACAGAAGGAAGTACGGGTGAAGATTTTGAAGGACAGCATCAATGTGCTGATCAGTAAGATGCCCCCCGGTGGTCCAGACCTGAGCGATGAACTCTCAGAAGTCCTGAAGAACTACCAGAAATTGTGCGATCGCTTCAAGAGCAAGTGCCACACGCTTGAGGTACTGATGTGTGCACAGACATCGCTTTTGTAGATGTGTTTCCAGATGAAACTGAATATATAGCGACATCTAGATTTAGTCACGCATTTGTTTGGATGATGAAAGTTGGCTTTGGTGAAAACATGACATTATTGATTGTAAAGGAATTAATTAGCCCCCATTTTTTTAAATGTACTTACCTTTAAGCTATCCCAGATGTATGTGACTTCGTATTGAATACCACAATGATATTGAGTGAAATTGAATCTAAAACAAACGCAACCGAGAATAAAATCAAATATGGCGACATGTCATAAAACTGCTTTTTATAAAAAAAAATTGTGTTCAACTGAATAAACAAATGCTTAAACATTTGCAATGACATGAGGACAGCTCTAGTATTCCCAGGTAGAGACATGAATATTTTGATCAAATGTTAGCGTGTACTGCGAGTGTAATGTTGGTTCATTGGTCTTCAGGAGGTGTGGTCATGCTGGATTGAGCTGCTGCAGTATCTGGACGTGGAGTCCAGCTGGTTGAACACGCTGGAGGAAAGAAACCAGGCCACAGAGAACGTTCCAGATAACACGGAGTCTGTCAGCGAAGCTCTGGAGGTAAATGCTCACACTCTTCTTCTGCAATTACATGACGGATGCGATCACACACGCTCAGATGAGACAAATAACTGGTCTCAGATAGACTCCAGTGGATAAATACATGGGTGTGTTCGAGAACATTTCCGAGCATCCCATATAAGCGCTAATTCCAACTTGGAGATACGTCCAAAACTTCAAATCTCATTGGTTCTTGTGTCAAAATGTCATATGGCAACAAGTCATCAGGGATGTGAGAACCAATGAGGTTAGAAATATCACAATACTTTTGTTTTAGTTTCAGTCTCGCCAAATGAGCGAATTCTTTCAAAAAACAGTTATTTCCAGGTGCACTGTTCCTTTAAAGGGACACTTCACCCAACAATTAAAAATTCGGGCATTTACTCGCCTTCGAGTCATCCAAATCTGTATAAATGTGTTTGTTCTGATAAAGATATTTGGACGAATGTTTGTAACCAAACAGATCTTGCCCCCCATCTATAAAATGGTTGTTTAAAGTGCGCAGACTGTTTGCTGTCCCACATTCAAAATATCTTCCTCGGTGTTCAACAGAACAAAACAATTATTGGGTGTCAATGGGGGGCGCGATCGGTTTGGATATAAGAATTCTGCCAAATATCTGAACAAAGACATTTATACAGATTTGGAACAACTGCAAGGTGATTTAAATGATGACAGAATCGACATTGTTGGGTGAAGTGTCCCTTTAAGCAATTTGTTGTTGGGATTTATTTACTGAATTCAGGATCACATCAGCCTTCAAACTACAGGTGCAATGTGATCACAATGTGTCTCTGAATATAGTTTAAATAATCATAAATGTTTGAACCCTGTTTATATCTGTATTTAGCACTTGTGATCATATTACTCAAACCACTATCAGTACCAAGTGTGGACATTGAATCATAGAGTCTGTTGTGTCTTTCTCAGTCTATGGAGTCAGTTCTCCGTCATCCAGGTGATAACAGGACTCAGATACGCGAGTTGGCTCAGACTCTCATCGACGGAGGCATTCTGGACGAACTCATCGCCGAGAAACTGGAGACTTTCAATTCCCGCTATGAGGAGCTCACTCAGCAGGTATGTGACATGGAGCAGAACTCATGTAGATTCACGTCTGACCTGACGCTCATGTGTTTGGTTCTGTGTTCAGGCTGCTGAGCGTCAGGTGTCTCTGGAGCAGCAGTTGGCCGTTCTTAGAGAGAATGAGACGGCTTTACAAACACTACAAACATCCCTCACACACCTGGACCAAACACTCACCTCATACCTTACAGATCGCATCGACGCTTTCCAGCTGCCACAAGAAGCTCAGGTAAAAACACTTCACACATCATCTCCATCATCACACAACACACATTGATAATAGTCAACTGAGTATTCAATAGACTTACTTAAATGTTAGAGATGTCTTGATCGAAAACAACTTTGCCTGACATATCTTAAAAGGGTCATATGACACGGCTAAAACGAATATTAAAGTTTTTTTTTTTTTAGATGTAATTCAATGTGTAAACACGATTTAAAGGTTCAAAAACGCTGTGTTTTCCACATATCGTGCATGTTTGTGTCTCCTCTTTGCTCCGCCTCTCTGAAACGCGCAGATATTTTACAAAGATCATCGCTCTGAAAAGCGAGGCGTGCTATGATTGGCCAGTTGAATAGTGCCTAGTAATTGGTCGAATACTTGCAAGCGTGTGACGAAAATATAATGCCTCTTACCATATTTGGAGCATCAGGTTGCAAAGCAATTGTACTGATAGGTACGCCCACCTTACTTGGGTATACATTTGGGTGGTCTTAGTCAAATCATACTACAAATTGACGTTGATTTGTGGGGGTGTGGATACACGAGGCATTTCAGAATGCATTGTTTTTTCAGACACTTAATTTTTTTAAAACTACTTAAATATTGTAATTTAGCTCCGTAGATTGCCGCTTTAAATGTGATGTTTTGACATTCATGTGGCTTGCAGGCCATTCAGGCTGAGATCGCCGCTCATGAAGCCACGCTAGAGGATCTGAGGAAGAGGAACGTGGGTAACGTGCCTCCGTCTGCATCAGAGGGCAAACCAGTGAGGGCTGGAACCCTGCTGGACCAGTTACAGGTGAGACGCACTACTGCTCCCCGCCGGATGAAAGACATGCATGTGACCTGCAGCAAACCTGTAAAAGTCCTTTATTTGATATGTTTTATTTAAACTAATTGCTGCGTTCCTCCGTCCTGTTTAGCGGAAGCTCCGTGAGATTACTACCAAGTTCCAGCTTTTCCAGAAACCGGCTAACTTTGAGCAGAGAATGTTGGACTGCAAGAGGATTCTGGAAAGCGCTAAAGCCGAACTTCACGTGCTGGATCTGAGAGACACTCGACCAGAGGAGATCCAAGCCCACCTTGGTGGCTGCATGGTGAGGGGAACAAACAATAAAGTCATAAACTTACTGAACTTAAACATCTCAACACTCTAACTGTCTGTCTTTTGTGTTGTTGTGAATGCAGAAACTCTATAAGATCTTGAGCGAGGTGAAACTAGAGGTGGAGACGGTGATAAAGACGGGGAGACAGATCGTACAGAAACAGCAGACAGATAATCCTAAAGGCATGGATGAGCAACTCACCACCCTAAAACTGCTCTACAATGACCTGGGAGCTCGGGTACATACATGTTTTTGCTTTAAACAGAGGTGGCGATAGAGAGGCAAAAGTTCCGGATTGCAGCTTTAATGTCATTTTAAAGTCTATGAATTGTTTGTTTTGCTAGGTGACGGAGGGAAAGC
>CM074092.1:14997091-15157091 GCA_037178815.1 Barbatula barbatula
CGTGCGTGTGGACAGCGCCCGTGATCAGGCTGTCATTCTGATGACCGGTCGAGGGACGACCAGCAGAGAACTGGTGGAGCCCAAACTGGCCGATCTCAACCGTAACTTCCACAAGGTGGCGCAGCACATCAACTCTTCTCAGGTAAAGCACCAGTGCCAAACTTTATTCAGCTGTGTCAGTGTGTGTGTCTGGACTCAGTGTGTGTGTGTGTGTGTGTGTGTGTGTGTGTGTGTGTGTGTGTGTGTTGTTTACAGGTGTCTGCCGGGTTGGAGGTCAGACAGGAGACAGTGCCACCACAGCAGGAGGTGATAGGAGAGGCTTCTGCCGCTCCGCTCTCCTCATCACCACTACAGCTGTTTGAATCTGACCTACAAGATGCTCTCAGAGCGCTGGACCAACACGACAGTACACACACACCTGATGATGAGAGGGTACACACATACACACACACAAACGCATATTTTTAAGGTTTAGTTTGATGTATAAGCTGTTTTTCTCATAGGGACCAAAAGATATCCCCATGGAGAAAAAAAAAGGACATTCCATAGACTTCCATTGGTTTTATATCAGGCTTATGATATATTAGTTTTAGTGCTGTAATATCAATTCGTAGCGATTTCAAAATAAATGTTGGTGCTGAAATAAAACTTGTATGTATATATAAATGCACAAGCAAATATAACAAATATTCCCATAAATGTAAATAATAAATGTATACTTAAATATAATATACATCATGTACTGTATAAATATACTACATTTAAAATATTAATAATATTTATGTTTGTGTATTTGTATAAACATGAAACTATAAACAACATACTCACACATACTCACATACTGTATATCATATAAATGGTAACATATCATGTAAGTAATAGTATTTAGTAATAGTAATAAGCACAAATTTGAGTATTTATTTGAGTTTAAAAATCACAAGAGTGGCCAGTAAGTTACAATCATCCAGTGATAATATAACTATTATGCCTAAAACAATTATAAAATTGAGATATTCTGTATTTTTCCAAAAGAGATGAATCACTTGAAACAGATTTATGTGTGTGTGTGTTGTAGTTGGATGAGGAGAAAGCTCACGTTGAGGAGGTGTTGAGGAGAGGAGAGGAGGTGCTGCTGTCGGTTTCTGATGATGACAGAAGAGAGGACATCTGCCGGAAGCTCATACTGCTACAGACACGCTACAAGGTCTTGTCAATGTTTACATACAAGCTTGGTTCACGCCATCGTTTAGCGATGTGTATGGTGTATTGTACATGGTTTTGCTACGTTCATGACCATGTTGCAGTTGTTTACCAGTTTGCTCACAAGTTGAATCAGTAGTGAACTTACAAAAGTCCTCAAGCCTGTGAACTTGCATTTATTTCCTGTTCAAAGATGACCTCTAAATGTACAAATGCTGTTAAATCGTGTGTTTCTGTACCTCAATTAGCATAACATTGGGTTGGCAGTGCAAAGGTCACGGGAACACACAATCTGCTTAAAATGTATTGTAAGTCGCTTCGGGGAAAGTGTTTGCCAGATGCATAATGTCATGTAAATGCAAAGCTATAGATGTTTATTTAAAGGTGGGCGTATCCTTCTCTCTCTGTAGGGGCTGCATATCTCCAGAACGGTTGTTGAATCTACGGTCGACTCATCGTCTTCACAGGGCTCTCCTCTGGATAAGAGGAGCACGGCTCTGTCTCCGTCTGACTATCTGCTGGACATTAATAAAGTTCTGCTGGCCATGGCCGACATCGAGCTGCTGCTGAACTCCTCCGAGTTGAGCGGAGGACTCTTCGAGGATTTCTCCAGTCAGGAGGACACACTCAGGGTTAGAGAGACAGACAGAGACACTCCTACACAACTGAGATCAGTATACTACAACATGCAACACTACGACATACACAACCTGTCAAACTCTAAAGGTCATTTGTGTGAAATGTTTCTCGTTTTGTTATTTAAACTTTACCTTATACCATACAGAATACTGCAGTGGTTCTCAAACGTTTTTGAGCCCTCTTTGTGTAGACAAAAGCCTTAGGCCCTGGATTACAAACCAGGATTACGCCTTGGTCAATTTAGGCTATTTAAGTCTCTTTTATTAAAATACCGTAGAAAAAACATTTCTGATGCGTATCTTGAAACAAAACAATGGCACTGACTTATGTTAAGATATGTCAGGCCAAGCCATTTTCAGTTAAGAGCTTAAAATTCATTTTAGTATGGGACTAGTTTTGAGGCTTAACTTTATAATCTAAAACTTAGAATTTTAATTAAAGCAAAAACATATTTAGTTTATACAATTGTGGAACGTCAGTTCTTTTGGTTGGTGGGCTTATTTTATGAATGTTTGATAGAAAGCTAGTATAAAGTTCTAGATAAAAAAAAATGACACAACATCTGTGGCTCCACTGGATCCATCTTGGGGCCGCCCGTAGTTTAAGAATCATTGGTATATTGGGTACATTGGTGCATTTGTTTTTCTTGTTTTACTTAGCCAGCTTGACATAGCAAATCTAAGATCAAAACATTATATTGAGATGCTTTCTCTAAAGCTTCTTACCAAAGTGAAATTTATTATATACTGTACACATCAAAACGTTTTTGGACACTTATTCAATTATGTGTTCATATTTTTTCACATTTTAGAATATTAAAAAAACTCATCAAAATTATTAAATAAAACAGGGAACTATGGAAATGTTGTTGTAACTAAAAAAAATAAGTTCCCATCTATTCCTAGCTCTTATTGGCTTTACTTTCCTCAAAGCTAGTTTTGTCAAGAAATTTTTTTTGTCCTCTAACAAATTAAAGACATTTAAGCATTTGTCTTTTTTTCAAGTATTTTCAACATAATGAGAAACTTTTAACTCAAGTGGCCACTTACTTTTGACAGGTAGTGTATATTTGCCCGTTAACACAAGTTAAGTTTCTAAATGGTTCACGGTCCCTTACCAATAAGTAATTCAATAGAAACGGCAATTTTTCATTGAAATCAGTTGAGAAATGTAAATGTTATTGTGTTTATACTTATATATATAAAAAAAAAAAAAAAATATATATCTTTGCTCCCCCGTTCGTGTTCATTCGGCTGTCTTGCCCTCCTCAATATGGTGGCCTTGTTGACATGATTCTCCGGCTGATGTAGCATTTGTGCATGTCTTTGATCGTGACTATCGTAATTGTCATTATGATTATTTATTCCGTTTAAGGGGCAGAACTTCGTGTCCGATGGAAATAATAACCCTAAGCCAGCCCATATATTATACAGGGCGTTTTTTATCTCTCCTTCAATCTGTATAGTATCGTTTTTATTGTATTATTTATGTTCACGTGATGTTTACAGTGTTACCGGGTTTAAACTCCTGTCTGTGTTTGTAGGGTATAAAGGAGAATCTGGAGCAGTTCGGTGAGCAGGTTGAGTTGATTCATGAGCGTCAGCCCGATGTGATTGTGGAAGCTTCCAGACAAGAAATGACACAGATATCAGATTCTCTGACACAGCTGAACTCAGATTGGGATAGAGTAAACCGCATGTTCAGTCAGAGGAACGGGTGAGGATCAACGAGTCCCATCATTCCCATCTTTCTCTCCGTTCTATGCTAGCGGCCTCACCTTCTGGCTCATATATTTTCGTTGTTGTACATGTCCTATGTACAGTATTTTCTTCTTCAGCTCTCTGTTGATGTTGATCATCTAGATTTTGACGTGTGTGTGTCTCCAGGTGTTTCGATCAAGCCGTCGAGCAGTGGAGGCAGTTTCATTGTGACTTGAATGATCTTTCACAGTGGTTGAGCGACACTGAACAGGTCCTGGCCGACGGAACGGGACCCAACGGAGAACTGGATGTACACCGTGCCCGTGCACAGCAACAGGTTAGACACGGGTCAGAGGTCACCGAGAGATATATAATGGTCCTCTTGTCCATTCTCCAAGCTTTTGAGTAACTCCCACGCTCTTATATTTCTGTTTATTTACACATCGTTGTTGAATGCCCTGTGTGCTTGAAAAAATGATGGACAGACATAGATCCGCCTGTAAGATTTCCTACCGTACGCAGTCCGCAGTCCCCTGTTACAGTGGTATCTGTCAGATACTATGTACATAAGCACCCCCGACAAATCACTTACATCACTTTTAATGGAGTTCAGAGATGTCATCAGACAGGTGATCATTTGTTGTGCACATCAAAAAACAAGCCATTACTTCTAACATCAGAAAAGCAAGCGTTCATGCAGAAACACAGTTGTTATCATAATTATCTCGGTTTGTTTGATAAGACAATTTTCCCTGCATTTAACTTCAAACTCAAAAGATGAATGTGTTCATCAGACCCAGGGTTCGGCCAGGCTGAAAGCTTTCCAGAGGTTTGCTTTTGTGTTTAATTGTCTTCTGATGTTAGCGCTGTGTGTGTGTGTGTAGTGTCTGAATGAGGGAGAGAAATTGTTCTAAAGTACAAATTAAGGTCGAACTCATTTGCTGGTCTCATTTGCATATGAAGAGACGTGGGGACTCGCTGTCTTTCAACTTAGTGTGTTAGACACACTCACAGGTCAACTGTCCATTAACCCCCCGGTGTGTGTGTGTGTGTGTGTGTGTAGGATCTGGAGGAGGGTTTGGCGTCTCATCAGTCTGTTGTGGCGATGTTGAGACGCTCTGGACAGCACATCATCGGCCAGTTGTCGTCACCTGACAGCTTGTTACTTCAGGAGAAACTGGACGCTTTGAGACATCGCTGGATAAATGTCCAGAGACAAGTGTCTGACCGCCAGCGCAGGTCACCATGACAACAACACACCCACTGCAATTTATAAAATAACCTGTAAAGAACATTGCCTTAAATAACCTTCAGGGGATGTTGGATAAAGATTCTCTATTGGTTAAAACCTTCGAACAACATTCTGGGAACCGAAAATCTAGAGAAAACGTTCCCAGGATTCTCTTACGACGTTCTTATTTGGTTCTCAACAAGGAAAACGTTACAGGAACATTCTGTGTTGGCTGGGATAGTAAATACAAAAGCATTCTTAACGGCTGTTGTTTTGCTCGCGTAGGTTGATGTGTGGAGATCCAGATGTGATGGAGGTGATTCAGAGGACCGCTGGTTTGGCTCAGTGGCTGGAACAGACGGAGGTTGCCGTGGCGACGTTGCCTGTGTCTGCCACTGACACGAGCCTCAAGGAGCTCAAGGTTTGACAAGCATGACACAGACCACCGCATGTTAGTGTTGGGGAAACTGCTTTGAATATGCTTGCCATGATATAAGATAAATAAAGTCACACTATTATAAAATAAAAGGAATGGTTTGTGCTTATTGCAAACACCTTACACTTGATCTGTCTGCGTATCTCAGGCTGTGACGGAGGAGATGAATGTTCAGAATGAGACTTTATCCTGGCTGAATAAGAGCGGCTCTCACATCCTGTCTAACTCCAGTCTGACCGCTCACGACCGAGACGCTCATGTCAATAAACTACGCCAGATAAACATCAGCTGGAGTCAAGTATGCTCGTCTGTCTCTCTGCCTGTCTGTCTGATCCTCCGTCTCCCTGCCCGTCTGTCTCTTTCTTTTTCCTCTGGATATTTAGACAGATAAGATGGACAAACAGACAGTTTTCTGTTCGTCTTTTGGTCTGTCTTTCTTTTTGTTTATCTGGCTGCCCTTGTGATACAATTTAATGGTGGAAATTTCAATGCACATACAATTTCATCAAGTAAAATAAAAATTCACCTAAAGCATTTTACACGGAAAGAACATATCATCTGTAGTCAGAGTTGACAGCCGCTTCATGAGAATATCAGGATGAAAACAAGTGTGTCGTTGTGTGTGTCTATAGGTGAGCCGTGAATTGCTTGATAAGGTGCGTGAGGCGGAGGGCCGTCTGCAAGGACACACACAGGTCCAGTACGAGAGCAGACTGATGTCACACGGTCATTTCCAGGAGCGCATGTGCAGGCTGAGTGACTGGGTGTACATCACCATTCAGTCCCTAAGCGACGTCACACCTACTGAGAGACAGGTCTGTCCTTAACTTTGTAGAGTTGGGTTTAAAGAAATATTTCATAATTTATGAAGATTCAGTGCGATTTATCAGTCTGAATGCTTTTGTTTTACACAATGAAAGTAGATTGTGATCTTTAATGTGATTCTCTGAACAAGAACCATGCTATGTTTTCGTGTGTGTGTGTAGGTTCTGGAAGGGTCCATGCGAGAGCAGAAGAAAGAGCTTGAGGAGCTGTTGTCTTACTCTATTGAGCTCCAGAGGAAACAGCTGCTTTCACCACAGGAAAAGGTTTCATTTGCTCAACAACCAGTTTGCATCCGTGTTGTCCATTTTACGTTTTTATCTGAATGCTTGCGTGCCATTTGAATCAAATCTAAAGAACGGCTGTCAAGATGCTGTTTAGAGGAATTCTAGTCTTTGAAGAGCTATGCTGGTGACCTGTTTTATTCTTAAACGTTTGCTTTAAGGTCACTGGTACTGTGAAGGCACACGCAGCCATGACCACACGTACTTAAAACGTGTTTTGTGTGTGTGTGCAGGTTCAAATTGAAAAGCTAGCTACAGATTGGAAAGCTCTGGACGTCAATTTGAAGGAGACGCCAACACAGCCTCTGTCGCCGTGGACACAACAGGTCACCCAGCAACATTTCACAGGTGTGTGCAGGTTAAACAGACACTCTGAGACATACACACTTCCTCGTGCTGTCTAGAAGGAAGTGGTAAACATGCCTTGTTGTGCCCGTGCCACAGCGAACGTACCGTCTGCAGTTCACATGGTCAGCCTGATGAGCGAGGAGCGTCATCACAGCCCGGAGCTGGTGGGTCCGACTGATCTCAACCAGACAGCTACAGAGCTGGCAGACTGGCTTCTCCTCATCCACCAGATGCTCAAATCCAACATCGTCACGGTGGGAGACAAAGACGAGATCCACACCACCATAAGCCGCCTACAGGTCAGAAAGCGTGCAGAGTCCGTCAGAGTGATGAAAGCGGATGTGTTTGTGCCATTGAGTGGCTAATGGTACTAGATTAACAAAGTCCTGTGAGCCTGACAGAATGGCTCTGTTAAGCTACATGCAGGACTGAGGGTCACAAAAACAAAAGTCCATTACCGCGAGTGATTAATACAAGTTGACATTCACCCCAATTCAGTTTCTGTGTTTGGAATAATTAATGACTAAATGATGAAACAGACAAACTTTAATAGCCATTGAATGGAAAAGACGTGTGTGGTGTTGGGGATTAATCAACCAGAAAAAGGGCTCTAAGATTTTGGATGGATAATAATGTTAATATAATTCCCATTTCCCCTGTTTATTTAATATTTGCCGTTTGTGTGCAGGTGACTAAAGGCGATCTGGAGCAGAGACATCCTCAGCTGGAGGACATCATCACTCTGGCTCAGAACATCAAGAACAAAACCTCCAACCTTGATGTGCGAACCTCCATTTCTGAGAAATGTGAGCATGTTTAATCATCATCATCATCATCGTCATCATCATTATTCTGGGATAGTTGACCCAAAAATAAAAACTCTGTCATATTTTACTATATAAATTCCTTTTGTTTCCATTGAACACAAAAGCAGATATTTTAAAGAATGTGGGAAACCAAACAGTGGGGAACTATTGACTACCCTAGTGGTTTTTTTTTCTCTACTATTATAGTCAATAGCTCTTTAAAAAAGGAATTAGTTACAGTTACTAGTTACTTCTCACAAATTGTAATTGAGTTAGTAACTGAGTTAAATCATCGTAAAAGTAACTAACTACAGGGAATGTAACTATTCCGTTACCTTTTAAGAAATGTTCAAATATGTCGAATAACTTGGATGCCCCAATAATAAATATCTTAAATTAATCAAATGGAAACTAAATAGTATAAAACATTGTACACTTATCTACACTATTTTAATGTTGCTGCGGGTCAATGTGAGAGACACCTATTCAAAATATTTTATGTATCAATATATTATTATTTTAAATGTTGTAAATATTATCATTGCTATACTGGAACAATAAAACACCATAGAATAGTTTTTTTACTTTTTAGTGCACAGACCGCAACTGGTCAACAAATAAGTCAAAATAAATTATGCTTCGAAAGACATCACAACTGCTAGACATACTGTACTTATTTGTCGTAGTTTCCTACAAAAGTAAACAGTTTAATAAGGAGAAGTGCATACTTTATAGTGCATTTTAGGAGATGGAATATTTAATTACTCGCAATCCATTTAAAAAGACAAATGCTGCGTACCAATCCGCATACTATCCGTCCTAGATAGTATTCGAATGTAGAATAGTATGACCCAAATCGTAGTATGTTGAAAGGAGTATTCCAAAGATTCCCAGGTTGTCCACTACTTCCGGGATAAATTCGAAGTGCAAAATGATGCACACTGTAATGGCTGATATTACCCACAACTCAAACAAGAGTTTAGTGACCCTCCACTGCATTAATAAATTATATAACTGATGCGTCACTAAATTAACAAATGTAAGAATACATTCACATTACATACAAAATAATGAATGAATAAATACCGTAATGAAAAGAAGAGCTGTATTTTGTATGTATTTTTTATGTATGTGACAGTTATTAGCCACAATGTTGTCTAGGTGACCATGTCCATTTCTGCCTTCTGTTAGTATGTTCCAGTACGTGCATATTGTTTTGCTACACACTAAAATGTATATACTTTCACATTAAAAAACAGTACATAGTTTTGGTTCACAGTATAAGTAAGCGAATTGGGACACAGTTTATGTGCTCTTCTACACATTGCCATGACATAAAGGTAGAAAGTAAACAAACGCACGCACAGGCTTTAGAACATGGATGTATACGTTCTAAGCATGTGCGTGGATAGGCAGCATTTGGAAAACTCTTGAAAATGGCTTGACGCTAGTGTGGTCGAAGACCGTTTTCATATGGAAACTTAGAAGGCGTTGGTGTACTGTTCGGAAACGGTATGTCACGGGGGAAACAATAATTTGTTGTATTACTCGTTTTGAAAAAACTAACACCGTTATCCCCTTCACTGGCCAATAGTGCCCAAGAACCCCTTGGTTACAAACCTTCTTCAAAATATCTTCTTTTGCGTTCATCACAAAAATAAACGTATACAGGTTTGGAACAACTTGAGAGTGAGTTAATGATGACAGAATTTTCATTTGTGGGTGAACTGTTCCGTTAAGGCCGATTTACATCACTAACAAGAACTACAGTAAATTAGCATCCACACCAAACAGAGTCTTTTATATACAAATAGATTTTGATTGGCTGTCAATATCTGGAAAGACAAAACACTGGAAGTGATCCCAACAATATTGTTCTTGTGTATTGTTATTGTTATAGATGTTTTGTGGACGGTTCTATATTCTAAAATGTAGAAATTTGCCCTTATAGTTTTTCCTTTATTTCTTGGTCTGAACTCTGTTTTTATCTTTGCCTTAATATTGGTTTTATTTTTAATCTTAGCTTAAATACTGGTATTGTTCTTGGTCAATTTATTGTAGTCTGAGTTTTAGCCTTCATTTAATTATAGGCTTAAGTTAACATTGCTCTTACTCTTGCATGATTCTATATGTTTTACCATCTTTTATCATTATTGCTTGAGAGACCCTAGTGAGATCAAGGGTAAAGCCATGACACCTGTGCTACATAAACAGGATTGTTTGTATGCTATTTGTTCTAGTTATCTTTGGCCACCGTCTTAAGGTCTTTGCACTCAATGTGCAATGGCCTTTAGTCTTTATTCTGAATTGTATCTGCATTACATGAATCTATTCCCAATTACTGTCCCTTTAGATTATTTATATTTGGTGTATTATTCCAATTATGTTATTCAGTTCAATTGTTGTCAGTACCAGCGCTCTGATAAATCGACAATTTCAAATTCCATTTTATTTTTGTAAACGGTGAAGGGAAGAGGAACCGTTTCAATGAATGAGGGCGTGAACGGCATCTCTTTTGAGGGAAAGTGAAATTCATTCATTTTTCCTGTTGTGTGTTCAGTGGAGAAGGTCCGCAGCCAATGGGACAGCACACAGAACGGCATGGAGGCGCGGCTTCAGGAGCTCGATCGTATTATTGGCCACAGCGACCAATGGGAGGAGCTGAGACGAAAGGCAAAGGCTCTAATTGGTCAAAGCGAGATGTGTTTGCATAACTTGCAGCAGTTGAGCAGAGAGCCGCTCACGAAACAGATCAGCGACAACAAGGTGAGACCTTTGACCTCTGAATGACCCAAGATCACTTACGCACATGAATTTCTCTCACTTGTGTTTGCATAGATCGCTGTAAATAATTTGAGAATGTTATAGTATTTTTGTCCTGAAAAAATCCTGTGTTGTTTTTGCGTACAATTGTGTTCAATTTTTCACAATGAAACATGCTTTCGTCATTTTAAATTGCTATATAGGTGTAATTTATTTTAATTTTATTTCTAGGTTTCATTTAGTTTTTAATTATTTCCATTTAAATCATTTTAGTGCTGTAACTATATTATTATTTGATTATTGCCGAGACAACATTTCCAGTTTTGGATGATGAAAATGAGTGCAGGATGCCTGCTGTCAGTGTGGACGACACGTGCACTATTGAAACTGACCTGTAGGGGGTGCTAGAGTCATAATTTCATTCACTTACTGTTTGGTTACATATTTCTGTTGTACAGAATACGAGGAGATTTGGTCATGGGAATATGTTCTATCATCATTTTTAGCATTGATTTGTCTTGATTGTTTTTTTAAATTCACAGCAGTTTCCACCCCTAAATCCAGGCTCATTTTAAAATGCCTTCTGTGACACATAACACCGGACACTTTTACCTGAAGTGACTCTACGTGCGTTCTCATTATTGACCTTTTGTTGTGTTCTTTGAGATTGCGTCTGTATTTATCGATCTGTTTCTTGCTCTTCAGGTGTTTCTGCAGGAGCTCGGTCGAGGACAGGAAAGCGTGACTTCCTTTAACGACTTGTCCAAACAGTTGCTGCAGGAATATGCCTCCGATGACACGCGCAAGGTCAAAGAGGTCATGGACAAACTCAACAATTCCTGGAACAACATCAACAACAGGTTTATGTGCACACACGCTCATATATGCGCACAAAAAAATCTGTGAACAAAACCGTGACCTCGGACACAAATATGTCTTAGTTTGATTAGTGACCTTGAAATATTTGGTAACACTTTATTTTACATTCAAAATAATACATTAATATAACTGTAACTAACGATGGCTCTTTGTATAAAAAGTCTGTATTAACTATTAATTACGAATTCAACTTAATTAACATTAAACTAATCAAACAGCTTATTTACGACAGTAAATTTAAACTTTTCTGTTTCTTTCATTTATGGTTTGAAATTCAAAAAGTTTTACTAAAAGTGATCTCACTGAAAAAACGTTTTTGGATGAATTCGTATGATGTCGATCGCACAAAAGCGCATGATGATTAGACCAAAATAAGCAAGAATGAAGTTCATACTATCATATTTGGAAAGGTGGTCCTCGGAAATGTTTAAACAGTCCTTGGTGGGCCATGAGTTGCAAAAGGTTGAGAACCCCTGACATAGATCCCTCCCGCCGAAACGACAAGCTGTCTTCTTCGGTGACTTTGTGCATGTCATCGCATGTCAGATAAATGTTTCCCTCATGCCTTGACAATCACAAAACCATAACATTTAGTGCCTGCGGCTGTCTAAAGACGCTTTCTGCCACAGAGACAGCAGTAAAAACTGAATTTGATGAATGAATCTGAGCTGAAAGTGTGGTTTTATAACGCTGTGTTAATCTGGTTTTGGTTATCAGGGCGTCGGACCGCCAAACAGCTTTAGATTCGGACTTAAAGACTCTACAGGCGTCTCTTCGAGAGTTGGAGTCTTTCCTTAAATGGCTGCAGGAAGCAGAGACCACCGTTAATGTGTTGTCCGATGCCGCCCAGAGGGAGGGGCTGTCCCAGGACTCCGCCCACATCAAGGAACTGAAAGGTCAACTCGCGGTAAGTGCTTCGTTTAAAGCTAATCTCATGGAACCAGGGTTCCGACTGTTTGCGTACGGTCTTATTTGCCTCGAATGATCATCCGACCAGGAGCTGCAAAACGTTTTTAGTAACGATTTACACAGAAAATACAATCAGGCTTTGTCATGAAGAACATCAAGTCTTTGCAGACTCAGAAAAGATAAGTAGAGATTTTTAAAAATGAAACGCTCACAAGCAAAGCAGAAAGTTTTGCGAATAACTAGTTTACTTGCTCTTTACTTCCAATATTTTGCAGACTCCCTCAATTATTTCATACGTGCCCGACCCCTAGAAGTTCCATAATGCCAGCCAATCAGATAGAAGCTTGTCATATTCAGCTGGCGCTAGCTATTTTTGTGTCAAGTAGCTGGAGCCGACTGAAGGCTAATCTGGGACACGCGATGGCGCAAGTGTGCGTGAGCGAGATTCAATTATGTGGCAGACAGTCCTCATTAGTTTCTCTGTCAGCCACAGCATACATGTAATCAAGGTGTAGATCGGTTCAGTTGAGAAAGAGCGGATCTTTCTTTCCTTCGTCCTTTCCCTCCGAGATCTTCGTCTCTGCTTGTCCTGTGAGATTTATACGTCACAGTTTGAGCTTTTTATCTGCTGTCCCCTCTGATCACGACTGGGCTGAGTATACCTCAGTCTCTGACTGTCCGCTGTAAGACTCATCCTGGAAACCTGGACCCAACTCAAATGCATCTCGATGCGCTACAGTAGAATACGTGTCATTCTGTGCACTTATTTAAGAAACCGATTCAATAGTCGCGAGTGCCTACAGCTGGTCAAATCATGTGCTTCTCGAATTATGATGTCATCTTTTGAGCGTGTTTTTGCCACTTTGTGAACAACAAAGTAAACATAGTGTAATGTGCATTAAAAATGTCAAACTGCAGCATTCACGCTTCACATAAACTATTGTCCATGGATATTTATGACTAATATCATTATTATATTGGTATTATAGGCTTAATCTTTCTTCATTTGCCTAAACATCTGTTGAATTCTGTAGTAATTCAATCACTGTTAGTTGCTTCAAAGCATTCAATTATCCAGCGTCATTATAAATTTGATAAATGTCCCTTTGTAAATTTCCCTAATTTCCCAAGTTTATCTATTAAAAATGTCCAGATTAATAAAAAAGGCTTTGCTTTTTTGTGGAGTTACATTCATATGTTCAATAATCTTTATTCATTGCCTAGTGAAGATCTACAAGCGGATCTAAATGTCATCAGAAAAACTTGAGATGAACATGAAAACTTAAGTCCAAATGACATGATTCTGGATGCTAGTGATTCAGTTCATTGAATTCCAATCACCTCGACTGCTGACAGCTCCTTAAAAAAAGCCATTTTACGCAGTTTCATTTTGTGTTTTAACACAACAAGATAGGCATTTTTAATCCAAAAAGACTCGACATTGGATTGAAATGTTTTCCATGAACATTCGTTTTGTTGTTGTGTTGTTATCAAGGTAACATTCCAGTTATCAAATGAAGTGCCATTGATGCATGTTTTTATGTGTATGTCATAGTGCTCACTTCAAGTGCTCTGTACTCTATAGCATAATGATGTTCGCTTTCCAAAGAAATGTAGTCTTAAAAAGGACACATTATGAGTATAAACACTCTTTCACCGTGGTCGAATCACTTTATTCAGACAGATTTGGGCTTGTCTGCGTCTTCGGTTTATCTTCTTAGTTTTCTTTTTAGTAATTCCAGACATGCCATTTTGTCTGCGCTCATGTTTTTCAAGTCCGCGTTCAGTTAGACGGATTTATTAACAGGCAGCGTGTTTGTAATGTCACCGTCAATGCAGATGACTTGCGTGTTATGATCTCGGCTGATGTCTGTGTTTTGTTCGACGTCAAAGACTGTGACGTGAAAGAAAGGGACGTATAGATGTCTTTATAATGTCACTCTTGCTTCTTGAAATGCTTTTGCATTTCGCTCCCATCGAGAACCACTCGCCTATTACTTCCATCACAATACAATTCAAGTGCGTTGACGTAACAATGCTTCAGTGTCATGAAGACATCAAACGTTTATAATGTATCTGTTTATTTTAGTGCTATTTTCAGTTTAGAGGCAACATTTCAATCTTCCATTTAGTTTGTTTTTCCAAAAATGTTTTGGTCAATATTTGATTTGATTTCAATGAACATTCTTGAATTTGACATTTTTCTAAGCTTAAATAACCTTGCTTTTATCTGATGTATTGTTGCGCTGAACAGTTTATTTAACATGAAAACGTTGATGTCGGGCTTAATTGGAATGTGAAGAGTTGCCTGCCGGGGTTTAATGATGTCAACGGTCTTGCAATTTCATGAAAGACATTATATCTTTAGTATAATGTGCAATAAAAAATAAATTTACATTAATGTATTTGGCAGACGCCTTTATCCAAAGTGTGTTCACTGGGATTCGAACCCGCGACTTTTGCGCTGCGAGCGCAGTGATCTTCCAGTTGACGTACAGGAACACCAGAGGATTCATTTAATTTGTAATTGACTGTAAATATTTGTAATACGTGTCATCGTAAGCAAGAACATTACCGCTCTGATCTTTCCCCGCTCTCCTCGTGTCTCGGATGCATCTCACTGCTCCATTTCTGTCTGTCTCTCAGGAGACGTGCTCATTTTCAGTAAGTGTGTCAGCCTCATTCATTCCCTTTCTGAATTTTCTCTCTCTGTCTCTCTCTCTCTCTCTCTCTCTCCCCCGTCGTCTTGCTTTAGGGGCTCCGCCGGAGTTTCTCCCGTCCGTTCCGTGGTCCCTTCTCTCTACCCCCTCCCTCCCTCCCTCCCTCCCTCGGTCAGTCTGTTTCTTCAGTTTTGCGTTATCCTCTCTCTGTGAGTCTTGTTTACGGCTGGCGAGGAGAGCGCTCATTACCGCCGCGCTCCAGTCTCCTCATCTGAGCGCGAGCGAGTGTGTGTGCGGGACATGTTTGTCAGGGCTCGTCGCATTTCTCTCGGCTGGTGGTGGGGGAGATGCGAGCGCGTGTGAGCGTGTGGAGGAGAGGATGCGCGCTCTCAGACGCTGGCAGTCGTGTGCAGGCATAGTTAAGATGATGGCTGTAGTTCGGACGTCTCTGCAGAAAGTGGTGGTCTTCTTACACCGGCTCCAGAGAATGGCCATATCATCACCGCGATACCAGAAACTGTGCAAGGTCAGTCCCGTCCGCACGCTCGCCGTCCTGTGTTTGTTGGACTTTAAGGTAGTTTGGTTTATCAGGATGAAGTTCAGGTTAATGGTTTATCCAAACAGTTTATGTGCGTTCTTTGTAGGATTTGTTTGCATTTTTTGTTGTTGTTTTTGGTAAACTCCTTTTGATGGCGTTATGCTGTTCTTCGCTTTGAAGGAAGGACTGTTGTAGTGTATGTTTGTGTATTTGCAATAACAAACAAGTTTAACGTTTTTTCAGATGTTGTGGAGAAAACTTGTACAAACCACACATGAGTGAGATTTGAAAGAAATGGTGTGTAAAGTTTGATGCGATACGTGGCGGATTTTATGTTGTTTACTATTTAAGAGGAAGACACGTTTTAATAACGTTTAATAGATGTTGTTGTGATGTTTCACAGAATTGATAAGACTTGTGTTAATAATATGGGATATGTGTGTTGCTGTTTTTAGCTGTCAACAGTAGGAACTGTGACCAGTCATCCTTTGAACGTGTGTGATAAAGATTAGGCAAAGCAACAGCTGCTTCCATATTCAGAATTTTGCTGAAATCCTCGTAGAATATACGACCACACACACACATTTCTCAGTCACGAACCGCTGAGAGACAAATAGCTTCTCTAACAATATCAAACTCATCTTTGTGTGTGTTTATTAAAGAAGCGGTAGCACGTGGCAGTGTGTTTGTAAGTGAGAGAGGCTGTGTGTCATGGTAAGATCCGTTCCCGCATCTGTGCTGTAAAGGGGTCGTATTCACACACCTCTGTAGTTTCGTTTGAAGTGCTCTTAGAATGTTGGTCAAGGTTTCTTCCACCGAGCGCGGGCATTCGCCACCCTGAGAATTTACTGCCTGTTCCTGATGTGTCTACCTGCAAGACTCTGTGTGCAAATGACCTCGCTTGAGTAGAAAACATACACGGACCGCCAAAGGTCAAACTGATGTTTATCGGGGACGGGTCAAAGTGATGAATATCGAATAGCTGTCGATGTACAAAAAGGGCAGGTCGTAAGTTAAGGAGGTCACGGTTGTAGTTAGGATTTCTGAAGAAGCTTTTATTGTAGGTTGGTCACGTTGCACACTAAACAGACCGAAAAGTGATAAAACACTTGAATTATTTGAGTTACGCTAGTCTGGAAAGAACATTAGGAGTCAAATCAGAGTAAGCTGCTCAGCATGAAACATATCATGAAAAGCATGAAATGAATACAATACTATAGGGAAGTAGCCGGAGGTTAAAGGAGTAGTTCACTATAAAATCGAAATGTCATGATAATTCGTTCACCCACATGTCGTCCTTTTGATGAAAGCTCGGCAGGGTTCTTATCCTTATATCTATGTTTAAAAAAGGATATTTTTTTTCGTTTTCTTGGAAAGTGAGCAGTCGTTTTGCTAGACAACACCCTTATTCATCGGCTGGTGTCGTCTGGAGCCTTTTGAAGCTGCGATGAAACTGAACTTTGGATCTTAACCAACAGCCCCCCGTTGAAGTGCATTACATGGATAAGAACCGGGAAAGCTTTCCTCAAAAGCCTCGATTTGTTTTCAACAGAAGAAAGAAACATATGACGGCTTGTGTGACATGTGGGTGAGCGAATTATCATGAACATTTTATTTTATAGCAAACTACCGCTTTAAGTGAGCTGGTCGAAAGATGAAACGGCGTGGCAGTGGGAATCTTTAGTCTCTGAGGGATTTGCTTTCGATTCGGTTTTAAAGTGATTCTTGATTCATGTGTCAGTTTTTCAGCAGCCGTGCAAGCCGAGGTAAGTGAAGACGACTCTGTGTCGAAAGATACCTGAAATCTGTGCTCTGATCTGTATCAGAAGCAACCGGCGATTTTACTGTAAATGCCACATCAAAGCGACTTTAAACTTTGCGGTTGTGAATCGGTTCGTGCCAATTTCTCTGTGATATATTGCATATGAGAATCGTGATTTATTTGCAAATATGTTTTAAAAAAAATAATTCATGAGAGAATATTGGCTGACTTTGGGATGTTATACAGTAAAGCTTATTCAGCCGTTTTGTGCTTGACTTCCAAACGTATCTGAAAGCTCTCACGCATGTTTTTTTACACAATGCATGTTCAGTTTTTCCTCTGCACTTCAAACTCGTTTGACGTACATTGTCGCAAGGGCAATTGGTTTTCTGTTAGAAATTGTTCAAAAAATCTTCTTTTGTGTTCTGCAGAAGGAAGAAAGTCATACAGGTATGAAATGACAAGATGCTCTTACGTAAAAAAATGACAGAATGTGTCATTTTTACACCGCTAGTAAAGTCATCTCTGCGTCTACACCTCAGGAGGTTTAATTACTGCTGAAATCAAGGTGACTAACAGAAATTCCAGGGAAGGAGTCACAGCCCCCAGGTCGAGAGACCCCGCACTGGATTACAGACAGTCTTAATAACGCCCTCGAGTCTCAGCCCGATGCGTCACTCGTCTGATTGGCTCATTTATCCCGTGTGTGAAATCCTTCAGATAAGAAGCACACACTCCAAGAGCATTTAACCTCTCCTGGGTCAACTCTCCCCTGAGGAAAAGAAGTTAGTCCTCGCTCGATTAAACGGCCGTGAGCCAGATGGAGGCGGTGCGGTGATCGTTTAAGCATTCCTGGGCGGCACTGCTGGCTCTGCACCCTTGGGAAGGCATCAGTCATTCTGCACTCTCCTCTGGGAGGAATCCATCTTTTGGAGATGGCCTGAGCCTCCCTGGGCCTGTTCCCCTGCACCGACGCCTTATGAGTGTGATGAATTATTCCAGCTTGGACTGAGCCACAAGTGTGTGCAGGTGTGATTGTGCATCTGCCGATACAATTCCAGCCTTTCTCTGCCTGAACATGCTGAAAATGAACAGTAATCTGTTATTAAACAAGTAGATTGCTTACTGTACGCTGATACACGATGTTGAGCTTATAAGGATTTATAACGTTGTAGCTGTCGGGCACGATTTTGTTGATAATGTCAGTTTGAAACCATTCAATCTACGTAAAGAGAAGTACGTAAAGTAACCTGAAGTTACCTGCAATTTTATGTTTCACACAGAGGTGGCGATAAAGAGGAAAACATGAATTCCTTTTTTATGAGTGTGTTGAAACTAAAAGGACACACACTTTTCTGTACAGTAATACACTTATGTCGTTGAAGGAAAGCGTTTGGATGCAATAATATAAAGCTTGTATTTTTGACACGTTTAAAAAAAGTAAAAAAATTAAATGTACATTTTACGCTGAATATGTTTTCTTCAGATATTTTTTTTTATATGATTGCATACTATATGGCTTGTTGCGATAGTCTGTGGCACCAGTGATACGCGGTGTCCACCCGGCAACGGCTTACATCACTTGTCCACCACGGCACCGACCCCCACCATCATTTAGCATTTTTATAGTAATAAATCACTTAGTTCAGTTAAAGACCAGACGGTCATCGGAACGGCTGCTGCATTCAGCGTAAGTGGAAACAAGTGTCGCAGCAAACATAGCTTTTCGTTACATATTCCCATTCTTATTCATTTGTTTTTTGCACAGTGTGTGCCGTGCTGTCTGGTTTTGTTGATATAGGTAACTTATTTAACGTAAAGGTTTATATTTTGTTTCTTATTTATTTGCATGATGTGTGTCGTGATTATTCGTTTTGTAAAAGGCAACCTATCTGACGTTAAGGATTTTCATATTTCGTATCTTATTTTATTGCATAGTCTGTGCAGTGGTTATTGTTTTGTACGGTCTGTGTTTAATATAAACAAATGTCATCGTACTTTTTTGTAGTTTTGTGTTTTTATTGAGAAAGATTTTGACCCACAAATAATTCAAGCAACTGCCGTTCCCAAATTGGCGCTAATTCAAAACAAAGTAAAATGGCCGAATCTTCGACAACCCCACAGAAAACCCCTCACCTCCCGGTGTCACCGGTACTACCTGTGTTTTTGACATGTTGATTAAACGGTGGAAAAATGTCATCACTGCCACATTCCTAATACTGGATATTATCGGATAAATTTCGGTAAAGAAAATAATTTTTTGATGGAACTTCAGGGGATAAATCAAAGTAATGCTAATTTGTTCAAACACTCAAGGTTTGAGTAGACATTTTATACATGCAGTACATTAGGTTAAAATACTCCAACAGAACATTATTTAACCGACTGAAGTGCAGAAGTTCTGGGGAAGTTGCTTGGTTACAGTTAGACCGTTACATAACGTATTCTCGCATTTACATTTTATTGAAATGTTGCAGAAAATGTGCCTATTACCTGAAAGATGTCATGGACGTTCCCTTGTGTCAGTGACAGCACAAGATTGAGTTGGTTTGGGAATTTAAGTTCCCGAAGATCAACTCTTACAGTTGTTCATGAATTTGATCTATTTTGTGAACAAACCCACTAAGTCTGGTTAAGTCTTCAGTGTGTGAAAGCAAACAAAAGCAGTAGCTGGTTCAGCAATCATGGAAGTTCGTTCGATGTTTTGCTAAATTCAGTGAAAATGTCATCACCGTTCCATCAGCCAGACGTGCAGTTCTGACCCCCGGCCGCTCGCCGCTGTTCTCCGGCGTGGTGACCCTGCCGTGGGTTTAGAGGGTTGAAGATCGTTTCACACAGTCGCACTAGTCAGTGTTTTCCTCTTACACAATAAAACTCCCGTCTTTTCATCTCCAGTGCGCACACACTCTGAGTCACGGCTCTCACTTTATGCACATTTGCACTGTTGTCCATTGCAAAGATGCTACATGAGTGTGTGTGAATGTAGATTGAAATGTGTGCCTGAGTGAACGGACATCGAGATTAATCTGAATTTATGAGCCAGGTCATCAAAAATTGCCACATTTTAGGAACAAGAGGTGTATGCGCTCGCTATAAATCTCTCCTGACATTGCTTGATATATCGTCTGTCCTTGGACTGAGATGTCTGGTCTGAAACGTCATCTCCTGGCCGGTAAACTATATTGACAGCAATCACTTGTTGTTGTTGTTGTTGTTGGTGTTTAATCTCTTCGTCTGTGTGTAATTTTCTCAGCAGGTGATCAATAAAGGTCTGTCCGAGACGTCTTCATATACATACATGCTGCCCGGCCTCTCCCGCACTGATCGATACGGCCCACTCTCGTGAACAAAGACCCACATCTCCATTCATCTGTCTCTTTCAGTGCAATCCTTCGCTGTGGGGTGGTAGTCAAGGCGTCACGCCTAAAGGAATGATGGCTTTCCTCATCTCACCCGTTTGTTTCGCCGTTCCGTCCATGCAGACAGCGGCTCTTTCATCATTCTGCCGCTCTCTACATGGTCACGTCTCGTCTTTTCTATCCACGTTTTTTCTCGCTTCGTTTGTGGCTTTGTCCGCATTGGTCTCTTCACATTTTTTCTTGTCTTGTTTCGTTTGTTCTTATCTGGATTTTCTTTTTACGTTTTTTTTTTCTCTGTTCACTTTGTCTAGTTTTGTCTAGTCTAGTTTTTTCCTCGTTTCTCCTCCCCTCACATATCGTCCTTTTAAAATAACTCTGTGTGGACTTTATCGTTGAGGACCGATGCTTTTTCTAAGAGCAAAACATTCCCAGCATGTGGCTAAATTCCTGCCTTCCGGTGTGAGTCAGTGAAATGAGTCGGCATCCATCTCTACTCCGGCCAGCGCTTTCAGCTTTTGCTGCTGGACTGTCGGAGAATAAAACAAATAAAAACACCAGAAGATTTATTATTGGACTGCGTGTGTGATGACTGTAGATAAATACAGAGGCAGTTTTCTTCTAGGCACAGAACCAGGACTAAAGTCACTTAAGACGGATAAATATCTTCCTGGACCTGATCAATTATTTATATACAAGAGAGAACAATGAAGTAAGACACTGCACACATATATATCTAGATGAAAGATCCCCTGTTGTTTGACGGGCACAGGCGCGTTCCGCTGGGAATGAATGTCAGGACTGCTAAACAGATCGTATCAAAGATGGGAATGACCAGTCAGCTTGCTTTCTTGTGGCTGTTGATCAGACATCGATTACATATCGATCGGGTCTTCCAACACAAAGCTTCCAAGAGTTCTTCAGTTAAAATGAGGATGTTGGAGCTGCTGGATCATTCACACACCTGTCAGGTTGTTAGTTTGGTCTGCAAAGCCTCATAAATCTGGGAGATTAAAAGCTTTGTTTAAAATGAATGAACTGTTTGACAGTGTCACCGAGGCCGGGAAAAGAGCGATGTGCTGCTACTGCTTTAGTCTAATCTAGCTCTGTTAACCTTTAACACTGACTACCTGCTGCCTGTACAGACTCCAGCTCAAACTCTTCTGACTTTAGATCTGCTGACTCTGCATCAATCTTGTTCTCATTTTTCCATCTCAAACTTTGCCTTTGCAGACGCTGTTTCAAACTTCATATTGCCACTGACTCTGTTTCTTACTCTGTCCATGATTGATCTATATCTCCCTCTATTTATGATGCTCCGTCTCCAACTCAACCTCTACTGACTCTTTTTCTTACTCTACCTGTGATTGATCTCTGGTGTCTTTCACTTAGGGATTCACACAGAACGTGTTTTAACATTCTGTACATTATTCTGTACAGTGTTTTAACGTATAGACCCGTACTCGCAGCAGGCGGTGCGAATGACGCGAATAGGTCAACAATATTGACAAAAACGTGCGTCAATCTAGTCTTCTGCAAAGGTTGAAAATATTTGTCATTTCACATCCCTCATGCGGAAATAGTGAACTAATAAAGAGCGTGGAACGCAATTGTTCGTGTTTGGTGTGAACTCAGCATTAAAGTGACAGTTTCCCGAAAAATGAAAATTCTGTCATCATATGCTCACCCTCATGTCATGTCATACCTGTATTAATGACTTTGTTCTGATGAAAACAGAGAAATATATTTGTAAGAATGTTGGCAATTTTCAATTCTGCGACATCATTAAATGGTAGTCAAAGCTGCCCTAAACTGTTTGTGTTCCTAAATTCTTTAAGATATTTCACTTTGTCTTGAACCAAAGAAACTATAGTGGGGGATGATGTCACAGAACTAAAAATGGCTAACATTCTTACAAATATATGTCTTTGTCTCAAACAGAACAAATAAATGTATATAGGTTTAAAACTATCTGAGGGTGAGTAAATGATGACATAATGTATTTAGAAAGATGTCAAGGCAAGTTGAGATGGAGTCTAAACAAGAGCTTGGAGCACACCAAACCACCGTGTCCCCCAGTGGGGTATCATGGGAGTTCGCTGTCATAACTCTTCTCATTTTGCCCCTGTTAAAATGTCTATCGTCTCCTCACACATACAGAAGCACAAACTTGCTTATGTCTTTGAATAGATCTGAAATCTCTTTTTCACATGCTAAAACATTCCCACACACTCCACTTTCTCAAGACTTGTCACGGCAGTTCCTCTGGAAGCGGCGGTCCTGTGTGACAGCCCGTCTCTGTTCTTTAGCCCTCCATGTCATTTCCCCTCTCCTGTTCGCACATTCATTAGGAAGACACTGTTATGCCCTGAGGTGTCGTTTGCTACATCCATCTCTTTCTCTGCCGTTGTCTCGATGGCAACTGTTTTAAACTTCCTGGAAAACTTTCTACTGGCGCTGGCAGTATTTTGGAAGAGCAAATCAGCCGATGATAATAATGCAGCTTCCTCTCGAACACGCAGATAAACCCACACACAGACACACACTCTCTCTCTGTCTAATCACTGAGAATGTTTGCATTCACATAATCCATTCCACTTATTCAGGGTCAGTTCGATAGTGTTTAGCTTCAAGGCGGAGAGCCAGACAAAAACAAGCTGATCGTTGATTAGATGTTGTTCGGCTGCAGTCTCTCAAGACCACGTGCCACACACACACACACACACACACACACACACACACACACACACACACACACTCGCGCTGCTGTGGAGACACTGCTCTATAACCTTGCAAATTGGTGAGATTGGCAAATGGATTTGCTCATCCTTGACTCAATGTCTTAACCTGATGTGATCCGATCATGTGAAGGATCAAAATGTTGCTTTGCTTCCATTTCAGTAAGGTTGTGTTGTGTAGCCCCGCCCACAGTGATATCTCCTTGGATCAAACCCACGACCTTGGCGTTGTTAACATCGTGCTCTTAGAATTAGATAATCCATTAGCTAACATGAAATAACAATGAACACTGCTTCATTTATTAATAACATTCCTTGTTCATTTAAGCATTTACTAATACATTATTAAAATCAACAATGTGACTGTTAACATTAGTTAATGCACCATATACTAACATGAATAACTGTATTGACATGAACTAACGTTAACAAGGATAAATTCATGCTGAAAAACTAAATTGTTTATTGTTAGTTAATGTTAGATAATGCGTTTACTAATGTTGACTAATAGCACCTTATTGTAAAGTGTTACCTTTTATTTTATTGTATAATAATTGTAATGCATAATCGATTTGTTGAATGTTGTTGTATGTTCATCTTATTAAATAAAACATTAGTTGAATGGGTCCTGTAGTTCGGTCGCATTTAAAGAAAGCGTATGGTACATTGACATCCAGCGGCTGAACTTGGTATCGCAGTCCAAATTCAAAATATTGGAGAGACAAGTTTAGCCGAGTAACGGTTCTTCTCGGTTTGTTTTGATTGTTATCAGAAATAATCTACAGGCGCTCTATTGTTTGTGAATGTGTACCGGAAGTAAAGGGCAGTCAACGAACGTATGCATGCGCAGTAACGTTTGTTTATGTTGTCTAAATATTTGTTCTGGTTGTGTTGCGCTGCACAACGTCGTCACTTTCAGTGTGGATACAGAAATGACTTGTCATGTCACAACTGGTTAGGCTGTAAGTGATAATGTAATGAACTGAAGCATTGAGCTGTAATAACTCTGCCATCTGTTTTGCTTCTGTTTAGATAGTCTGCCAAAACTGCAGCATCAAAACTAAGTATAAATAATGCAATTTATTTCCTTAATAAGCTATCTACACATGAACATGTATTTCTGTTATATTTCTTCTTAGCCACTTATTTTGTGCGCATTTTATCAGTGCGTCTTATTTTAAATGAAAAAAAAAACATGCAAATAAATTACACTCCGCCACTTCAAATGTGTTTTGAATAACACCGTTTTGGTTGAGCCTAAATCCATTAACACGAGTGGATCTCATCTTTCGATTCCAATCCCCCCCATTGTTTAAAACAATGTATAATATATATATTGTGTGTGTGTGTGTGTGTGTGTGTGTGTGTATACATAATATAATACATATAAAGCTTATATTAACCAGTAAGATGTATGTTTGTTTTATAATAACCAAAAACAGAAATGTCTAATGCTTAAAAAAATTAGTCATTGCGGCATGCTGACGATGCAACAGTTACATTTACCGATGACATCATAAAGCATCCCCATGGTAACCATCAGCTTCCTGTGACCTCAGAAAGATTTGTAATGTTAAAGTGATTTTTAAGAGGCAAAACAAAATGTTCCCATGTTTTACACGTCCTCAAGGCATCCTGACCGAATATGACTTTCTTCTTGAAGAATAATGGAGTCGAAGTTATAATACCACGTATCATTTGACTTCCAAGCGGGAGTGAATGGGCGTCGACTTTTTGAAGGTCCAAAAAGTGCATCCATCGATCAAAGTACCACTCGACACGGCTCTGTGGTCTTAACACATGTCTTCTGAAGCAAATCGATGCGTTTCTTTAAGAGAAATATCCATATTGACAACGCTATTAACGTCGATGTCTAGCTTCCGTTATCCCTCGGCTGCGCATTAACTTGAGGCTTGTTTTTCCGGCATATGATGGAGTTGTGTCGTAAGTTCCGGTGACGTAATTTGCCGGGAAAAAAAGCCTCTGGTTCACTACGCCCCCGTTATATCGCTTGGAAGAATGTGGTATTATATCTCCGACTGCCGTATTCTTCAAGAAGCAGGTCATATTCAGTCCGAATGCCTTGAGGGTGAGTAAAACATGGGGTAATGTTGTTTTGCCTGTGAAATATCACTTTAACACAGTGGAATGCGCAACCACAGCTTGTTAAAACATTATAGCGTCCACACTCAGGATGATCATTAGTTCGCACACAGCTTAATATTTCACAAAAGTTAAAAAAGACTTTGTGTAGAAAATGTGTTTGATCAGAGCTGGTCAAAGCACTGCACCATCCTCTTAGCAAATTGAACGGATATGATGGAGAAGTGAACTAATAATGATTTTGCAGCAACGAAAAAGTTCCTCATTATTTTTTATGACCTTTTCCTACTTTTTGATCCTTTAAAGTAAAACAATCAGTTTTTATTCTTTTTACTTATTTCCTTTTTCCACTGCCGTGCTTTTATGGTTTTGTGCGTGCGAAGACCCTATTCGTATGCGAAGCCTGAATTACATTTTGACAAAATCCTAAATGAGCCTGTCAGACTGCTAAGAGTTCAGTAAACTTAAATTCATTTATTTAATGATAATGTACAGCCAGAAAATGTACAGATAATGTGCTCTTATATTCCTTTAGCGTGTGAGGATGCTTCATTAAGTCAGAATGCAGACGTCAGAAAGACTTCTGAGAATGTCGATGTAATTTGTCGGCACATTTGTAGACGTGGTGATGTGAGATAATGATGACGGAGAGCTCCAGGAATGTTTGTCAGGTGTCTCGCTGCGGTTTATTCTTGTCTGCGTGTTCCTCAGGAGGAGTCGAAAGTTTGATGAAGTGACACGTCTCGTCCCCTAATGAGGGAAGATCAAAGAGAAAATCAATCGGACAACATCAGCCGGCGGAATAAACTCAACCTTCAGCACTGATGTTTTTCTTTTACACGTTATCTCTAGATTGAAAACACAACCAAATATCAGCCGTTTTTTTTTCTTTTCATTTTGTCCTGATTATTCTGTGATATATGGCTCCATCCACCTGATGGCATACAAAAGTATCAGTATTCATTTCCGTATAATGATACAGGATTGTGTTACAAGTTAAAACGATTTGAGAACGCATTGAACTTGTTATGGAATATAGTTCAGACTGAGATGATGTATTCGGTTGAAAATAATGTAGGGCAGGACACTCAGATTTGATTGGACTGTGAAAAGTAGGCTGTTATGCTAATGGTTCAGATTTCTTTTGCCCACCTACATGACAGCAGAAAAGACGTTTGAAATGGCAATGAATATCAAGTTATTACATTTTGATTATGATTATGAATTATTGTGCAAAATGACTTTTTAGTAGGCCTATAGCACACACGGATGTGTCATTCACAATATGCAATCAACATTTACAGGATTAAATTAAAAAGTAAATAAGATACATTTTCAGATAATGAATTCATATTTATCCAGTGGGAAATGTCATTGCTGAGAGGTTTGTTCTTTTAATGCTCAAGTGATGTCATTCATTTCTCAGATATGGTTTTTAAAGAGATGGTTCACCCAAAAATAACAATTCTGTCATCATTTATTCACCCTCATGTCATTCAAAACCTGTTTATGACCAGATCACAACGTCTCTTTTTTGTCTATACAATGATATATAGAGATGGTGGTCAGTGTTTTTTGGTTTTCAACCATATTTTTCAAAATAATTCACTGTAAACAAATAACATATTTCAAAAATTTTCTAAGAGCTGAGGCAATAGTAAAATGCATAAAAATAGCCGATTTTCATGTAACATTTAAGGTTTTCCTGTAAATTTCCAGTCTTTTTCTGTAATTTGAAGTTTTTTTTACATCTGGAAACGATACACAGTAAAATAACATTTCTGTCACTTAAAATGATATTTTAATTGTATTTCCTTCTTTAACAAACTAAAAATTATGTTTTTACAATATACATTTAATCCTTAAAAAAACTAAGATTCTATCAAATATTTTTTACAGTGTTCTTTTGTGTTTTGCAAAAGAAAGAAAGTCACAAAGGTTTTCAATGAGATAAGTAAATGATGACAGAATTGAAGTATAAGTATAATAGATATAATTTTTATCCTCAAATTTATTCCTTAAAAAATTATTCAAAAAACAAAATCATACTGAAAATAAACGGCAGATTGTACAAGTGCAGATAACAGCTAAGATCATTTTGCATATTGTTACGAACTTCTGTGAAACTCGAAAAGAAAACGCACACGATTAGGTGAAAAGAAATATATATATAAATATCATATTTGCAAAGTACTCCGTTAATCTCATTAGGAGCAACAATCGAGACATTGAAAATATTTTTTGTTTGGGTATATGTACCACCACAGCAGAGATGAAGAACAGCATAGAGCATAAGCGGATGGCTCCAACCTTCAGCCGTAACCTCCCGCTGGTGTTTGTGGTTCATTTCTATCGCTCTTGTAATACTTTTATGATGATGTTTTTTTGTCAATCGATTCGGTTTAAACTTTAACACATTAAGTGTGTGTCTTTGTTTACCCAGCAGCCTTCAACAGCCAGACAGAGAGAGAGAGAGGGAGACGGTCAGTATATAAGGGGCAGAGAGAAACCTTGTGCCGCTCCGACAGCATGTTGTGATTAAGAGTGTTAGTGTCACCGTGTTAAATGAGCAACTGGATACATCACGCTTCACAAAAGCCAGATTGCCTGTACTATGACACGTGCATCATTTGTAGGTCAAAGAGAGTCTTGTATCTCAGTTTATTCTGTGTTGTCTGTATTTTCACAACACTTCCGTGTGCAAATAACATAAAGCAGTCCTGCCCTCTGATAGCCCTGCAAATATATTTACCGCAGTATAATCGATATAGTAATATCTCTCATGACACATTTATACGTCCACAGGATATACACTCCGTCCCGGCTGTCCTGCTTGATAAACTCATCTGTCGGGGTCTTTCATGTACCCATGTGAACCGCATTAACAGATGGGCGGAACATTTGTGTACTTAATGGTTAAGACTGACGCATATGCACTCTCAAATGCTACTCGGATTGAACGCCGCACGCTTTCTTTGCAAGCGCGTGTGTGGGGTCATTGATTTTTAATGCTTTAAAGGTAAAAGCAGATCAGCTTCATATAATACATTCAGTCCATTTACTGTCTAATGGAGCACACGCACAGAGAGAGAGAAAGACAGAGAGAGAGAGAATGAGTTTGATGGAGTGTGCATTCCCTCTCTCTGGATGGAGCGTAACATTATTTAAGAGGAGATTGCTGACCAGGCTGAATGAGAAGCGGTCAGAAAAGTGATCACCTGACCTTGTTTTCCAGATCATTGATATTTCTGATGTAGTGACCATGGCTTCCCAGCATCCCACAGTCAATGTTTTTATCAAAGCTTTCTCAGCTCGCTCGCTCGCTCTCTCTCTCTCTCTGTGCCGGAAATATATGCTTTACACAACAGATCAGAGCAAACTGAGTTATAAGTACTTTCAGTAATGTTCTGACCATTAGGAGTGCTGTACTCCCTCACAATGCGCGAACGATGGCCACATATTGGTTTGTCTCCAGCTCCAGATGTTGTTTGTTTGTTGGGTTATGTCTCCGCTTGATAAGACGCCTCCTCTTCAGCCAGAACGTTCTCATCTGGAACATTAAGAAACTCTTTTACACATTAACCTCTCTCTTTCCATCTCAAATTCAATACAAAGTTTTTAGAAAATGTATAATCAAAAAACTAAATTAGAAATCCTCTCTTTCTCCATGTTTCTTTGTCGAAGTTATCGAAAATACTTATTATAGACTGTTTCATCGGATGCCTCCCAGTGAACTTCCATTTTGTGTTTGGCAAGTATCTAATAATATAACAATTTACATTTTATTTAATTTATGTTCACCACAATCGTGGCATATGTGATCACACCCTTATAATAATGATAATGGCAATAAAAAGTCACGAGTTATGGAGATACTCGGTTTCAGAATGAAAGCAAAGATATAATAACTCAAATTTAAATCGTTTTTTCACTCACACAGCATTGTTTTGCAGTTCATTTCTATAGTGCGCTTGTGTCCACTGAGTCTGTCCCTGCTCAAGTTGTCTATGTACAGTTCATCTATTTTATTCTTGAATGGTTTCGTGCTGTTATGACGCTTTTGGATGTTTGCAGAATTCAATTTTGATGTTTTTTAGACATTGACCTACTCCTGGCCTGCGTTTTTCATCCTGTGCCAGGGTCTCATTTGGATGTGTGGTGTCTCATTGGTGAATTGTTGTTTTGTTCTCACTGTGGTGGAGGGCCGACGCTTCAGTCGTTGATTCTAATAAGCTGACGGGAATCTCTGTGGTACGCTGTCGTTTTATTGCGTGTCTGTCTCTCGCTAACTCATCTAAATGATTATATCAAATGATTGTAGCAGCAGGTTTCGGGTCAGTGTGATGTACTGCTTAGACAGATGCTGCGTTTAATGTGTTTGCAAGCAGAGCTGATAGATCAGCACTTACTGTAGGAATCCATGACACACACGCCACACACACACACACACACACACACACACACACACACACACACACACAGTAAATTTCAGCGTGTGATTTGGGGAATTAGTTTGCTGTTGTGAATGAGTGCAGAAGAGAGTGATGGTGTTTCACAGGCTTTCTATCAGACCGTCTGATGATTTTAATCTTCAAGCTCAAGTTTGGATTTGACCATCATCCTCACTCCCGGTCAGACTCCTTCAGCTCTCTCTCTCTCTCTCTCTCTCTCTCTCTCTGATGTTCAGGAGAGATTGCCGGACAACCTTCAATCCTCTCATCTGCCCTTTTCCCCTCTGAGACGAAAAGAATCTTAAACGCTCTCTTCTGGCAGCCGTGAAAACTCTTGCACTGACGCACACCGCACGTTTGGAGAGACAATTCAACACAACCAGTTTTGACTTTATGTAAACTAGCTGATTTTTTTTTTAACTGATTTGTGATGTTTTTCATTCTCACCGTAAGAACGAAATAGTTTGAAGTATTGAAATCGATGTATCATCAGCTACTAAAACAATGATCAATGTACAGGTGCATCTCATTACGGGTGTGCGTGTTTTGTGAGTTTTCCATGGAATGTTTCAGTAAGCCTCTTCCCCACGGCACCTGCTTTAGGTTTCAATTTTCAAGGATTTTCCGTGTTTATAAAGATATTCAGACAGATATCTTCTAGCCTCGGTCCACCTCGGTGAAGGGTCTCTGGTGTTTTAGATGCAGTCTTTTGATGACAGATGTGGTGTGAAAGCTGTTTTTGAAATTCACACTGGCCCCGGCTGTTTTCTACCCCTAGAAATGCATTTTGCGCTGTAAACTTGACATATTTTCAATACCTTTTTTAAGTCCCAATGATGATTTGGAGCATGTTACTGAGATGTGTGTTTCTCATCTGGTGACTTCAGTTTCAGTGTGTACCATGTCATCTTGAATTAGAGATGTGTGAGTGTATCTGCTGTTTTACACCCGTGACTGCCACTTCACTGATATGTACTTCTAATAGGAGATAACAGACTCAGTCAGGTGACCTTTAGTCATAGTACGGCACGGTTTCATTTAGCGGTAAAGTAATCGGCTACATTAAAGGACCATTGTGTCATTTTTAGCGGCATCTAGTGGTGAAGTTGCGAATGGCAACCGACGGCTCACGCCAACGTTCTCCTTTGAAACACTACGGACGATGAGATTGCACTAAGATGTCATAAAGTTTTCGCTTCTTTGCCGAACGAGACATTACGTGTTTACGAAACGTGTTTACGAAACTCTGTTCGTCAACAAAACTTGTAGAGTCAAGATTCAGGAGATTGCTTTAGTCAAAACAAGAGAGGATTTACAAAATATTGATAACTGATAAAATTGTAGTCCATGTGTGCTTTAGTTTTTTTGGATTTAGTATTTCTGTGCATTCTTATTATGAAAAACTCCTATCTGATGCAGTGTATTTTGTTTAAAAGTTTTTTTCCTTTCAAATAAGTTGTTTCTACAAGTTGTATTTTCTTGCTCCTCATATTTTGATGGTTTATTGAACCCGAGGGTTATCTTTATCGTTACCTTAAAATAAAAGATCTCATTTTGTGAAACAGGTTGGTGGTCATATCACCGGTAATTTATTGTACGTTTAATTTTTCCTTCAGTAATCTCAGTTCCCCCCACATTTGGCTTGATTCTTATAGCAGCGTGATCTTTATTTGGATTGCGCAGTGGGCACCGTGTGTGTGTGCGTAAGAGGAAATCACGCTGAACTGATAAGCTTGTAATGAGGGAGGGGTTGAGTTATTACTGAGAAATGCAGCGTTACGATGGCGAAATCATCAGACCTGCGGATTTACAGAGATTCGAAAATGACAGAGGAAAGAAAATCTGTGAGGATTGGAAAACAGATGTTCTGCCAGTCAAACAGAGTACTGTAAATGTGACGGGATATGCACAAATCTGTGCATGTGCCGAATGGTGCTTTGGGTGATATTATATTATATGAGTTCTTGATCCTTAATAACAGTTATGACAGAAGAGCAAGTAAGAGCTTAATGAAAAAGCAAAGATTTGGAAGAAGTGTGAGAGTACATGAGCAGTGGCATCTTGGAAAACATCCAAGGTTCTCTCAAAATGCAACGTAGCAATGGGAAATAATGTATCTAAAATTTAGGTTTAACAGAAGTGAAGTTTGCTTTTAAAAAATCCAGTATCATGCAAGATTGTGTCATTGAAATATTGCAGCTAAGCAGCTTAGTGCTTTTTGGGGTCAGTGTAAACACAAGCATACGGTATAAGCAGAAATATCTAAAAGAAAACAACCAGACACACCGGAGACTCTGCAACACAGCAGCTAAACTATTGACCAGCCGATGGAATGATGATAAAAGTGTTTGCTCATTGTCCTGGTTTATCTTTTACTGCACTCAAAATACTTGTTCGAACTTCACTGTACCTGTTTTTTTTTCTTTGCTTCACAAACAGCTGTCTTCAAATCATTCAAAACGTTTGTTCCTCAGATCTAAATAAACTGGTGTTATTCTCCACTGAATCCACCTGCATGTATTAGCTCACAACAGAACAAATTTGATGGGTTAGTTTGGTTAACAATAACAGGTGACCGTGTCCTACTGCCATTTCCATCACACCAGACATTTTAAAGGACAATTGGATTTTTTTGTTTGGTTGTGATGTCGAATGAGACGTGACAGCAGAACGACAGTATGAAGATGAATTAGTTCAGCTACACATTGTACCAAAGCAAGTCCTCGTATCTTTTTTTCGAGGACGTGTGATAAATGTTAAATGGTCATCGTTCGTAATTAAATAAATACCCATTAAGCGTTTGGTTTACTTACATTTATGATGATGATAAAACATTTATATTGTTTTTAATGGTTTCGAGTTTTCAATACCATGATGCCGCTGTCTCGAGTTTGAAAAGCAAGACGTCAAGACTTAAACTGGGTTCACACCGATACAAAGTCAATACACAGATACAATGTTTATCAGATCGCGTGATGATAAACTTTTCCCTTGAGTAATAAAGAGTGTGGAACGTGATTGTTCGTGTTTGGTGTTCAAAACGCCTTGAGAAACAAACAATTCTAAAAGAAGCAAAGGTGTTCGCATTCATACACTCGCATTCATAAAAAGAATGCATTTTTCATATCAAAACATGAATAACGTTAGTGGAATGAGGGTTTACAGACAGGTTTTCTACATCCGAGTAACGGTTAGAGTTCCTGCATCCCAACGTGTTAATGTCGTCTTGGTTTGCGTGAGAGTGTTTATTTACTCAGATGAAGGTTGCAGGTTTTTATAAATGAGAGCTGGGCTCAATGGCACTATTAGTAAATGTGTCAAGGACAAGGGTTTTTCTCTGCCGGGCCGTTTGAGGCAATTCTGAATGTGGCATTTCTGTGAATTCAGAAAGTGCTTAATACTACTACGCTAATGTAATCATGTAAGGTTTTCATCCTGAAACTTCTTTAAATAGTTCAAACACTCCTCTAAGTTCTTCTGAATGTATTCTTTGTGTTTACGGGTAGTACGTTCTTTTTCAAATGTGTGATCAGTTGTGATCCCTTTACTATAATTTATTAAACACTGAAATGTTCCCCTTTCATTTTGTTGTAATCCCGTGTGTGTATCCCGATGAAGCTCCGTTGAGCTCTAATGCAGTGTGTTGATTTGTACAGTGTTCTGTATCTCGGTTGCCATAATCATCTGCTTTTCTATTGTTTGCGTAAACAAACATTCCTATGTAGCAACTCGTGAACTATTATGCGTTACACATATTTTATCCTGATTTGATTGTAATCCAGCAGGGTTTGTTTACACTCTCGCGCACACACACTTCATGATATATTCATTATGTAAATACGCGAATGAAGTAAAAGCACTTCAAACGGATTGTTGATGAATATTCAGAATTGTCTTCTGCTTTTCCCGCTGGCTCTTGTAGAATGCACTTGTGTTGGTAAGTTCGAGCCACATGGCGCCTGACACGCTGACATTATGTGTTTAGACAAGCCGAGAAGGAGCCCGTATGTATGTTATGAATTTCAAAGGATGCCCGTCGCGCACACACTGAACAGAGCTGGTTAACTCTGAGTTCTGCAGAGAAGTAAAGAGCAGACGATATCTTAAAGAAAAGTGAGATCTTGGTGACGGATCAAATGAAAACTGCGGTACAACACTTGATGGAATTAAATGTAGATATTGTTTATGTTTATATATTTAGATATAAGTGTTTTCTTGCAATATTGCAGAGGCATGAATCATGTTGCAGATAAATTGCAATATCTGTGAAACTTGTATTTTTATAGATATATCTCTATACATCACAAAGAAAAATAATTGTTAACCCATAAAGTTACAGTAAATGAAAGGGAATTTTGCAATGTTGTTTTTTCACGTTTCGCAGACGTGACGCTTAAAACCCAACACTGTCCCCCATATAATATATTTGCTTTCTTACACATCGATATATGTGTGCTTAATGGGTCTTATTGCTCATAAGCAAGTTTGTAATCATAATTGGAGACCTATACAGATGCTGTGAATAGACTCTAAAATCTCTGTAAATGTTTTCTTTTCCTAAAGTCTTTCCTTCTCCCTCGAATGTGTTTCTGTCATTTTCAACGGTGTGCTTTCTGTCTTGCATGGTGGGGCCCTACAGGAAGTGGGTGGGTGTGTGTGTGTTAGTTTTGAGAGGGATGGAGGAGTGGAGGGGAAACAGAGGATGCTGAATAAAATAATAAACAGCTGCCACCGAAGGGTAAGAGAGCGAGAGAGTGTGTGTGGAAGAGAGAGCGGGAAAAGTCCGGTCCGAGAGCCAGCAGTCAGAGAAGAGGTGGAAAGAGACTTGCAACAGAAGTGTCAAGTTTTATGGAAACTTTCTGAAACCTTCTGGAATCCATAAAGACCTCAAGCTGTCAGTGTTTGTGGCCGAAATGCGGGAGATTTAAGCTGTGAGCCCTGGAGGAAAGCCTTCAACCTGTATTCTGAGGGATGTACGGACAGTGCTGGTGGAACCTGTGAAGATCTATATTAGGTTCTGGGTGCAGAAGATAAAAGTTGGAGCTGTAATTTAGAAAAAGATGACTTTATATTTCACAGCTGAAACAAACCACCTGGTTCTGCTCTGAACTCTTCTTGGTTTGGAGATGTTGACCTCTAAATCGGAATTTGACTTGGATTGTGTGTTCTCCGCATTAAAAAGTGAAACAACTCCGGTGCTCCTTTTGCCCTGCCCGCCAGCGCGACCCAGACAAAGACTCTTTGACACAGATAATTGAGTACGATCGCTTGCTCGAGGGTCACAGGAGCCTGGAGGAAAAATGGGACACATTCTGTGTGTGTGTGTGTGTGTTTGTGAGAGAGAAATGCATGTGTTCTTTGTGAGACAGATTGGACCAGCTAGGAAGATGGCAGATGAAACCCTAAAATCCGAACAATAGATATATACTGTAAACCACAACTTCAATCTACCTCCAGGTCTTCACCTAACACTGCAGGACACATCCTTCTTGGACATGAGGTCTGAACACGGAGGCTTGACCCTCCACCCTGAGCTGTTGAACACCAGAGCATGCAGCTACTATGCATACATCTACAAATCAGCAGTGCACACGCGCTGAGAAACCGCTATGTGCTTCCTGTGGCGTGTGTTCATCCACAGACGTTCATCCATATAATCAGGTGTATGATGTGCGTGCGGCTCTTCTGTTCTCCACTTTATCTCCGTCTTTGGCATTTTGGATTGGGAATGTAGAGCGGTAGTGATAGACGGAAAACATGATGGTTGGCCTGAACTTCAGCCTGCAGGATTTGCTGAACAAGTTCGAGAAGGTATTGTTGGATGCAGATATAAAGTTTCACACCATTTGGCTTACAACGTTATTGGGAACTGCAATATAATATCCATATATTATTTTGCAGTTCCTGATAAAGTTGAAGTGAGATTGCTAGAGTCCTCAAAAAAGTTTGATCCTTTTCTGATAAAAGCTATGTGAACTATTCAAATAAACCATCTATTGAAATCTAGTTTCGCAAGAAAAGCACCAAGAATTCATGTAATCACAGGAAAACTAATTTACAATTAGATTCAAAATTCTGGCAAGTAAGAAATAAATTTGCCTCTTTAATTTCCTTAATTGTCTGTTTGCATGTTTGGCAAAAAGTTTGCCTGCTGCTTTGTTCTGGTGTGTTTGCGTGCTGCTGTGTATGTGTTCTGGTGGGCATGTGTGCTGGTGTGCATGTGTTCTGGTGTGTTTGCGTGCTGGTGTGTTTGCGTTCTGGTGTGCATGCGTTGTGGTGTGCATGCGTTCTGGTGTGCATGCGTGCTGGTGTGCATGCGTTCTGGTGTGCTGGTGTGCATGTGTGTATTTGTGCATGTGTGCTGGTGTGTATTTGTGCATGTGTGCTGGTGTGCTGGTGTGCTGGTGTGTATTTGTGCATGTGTGCTGGTGTGCATGTGTTCTGGTGTGCATGTGTGTATTTGTGCATGTGTGCATGTGTTCTGCTGTGCATGTGTTCTGGTGTGCATGTGTTCTGGTGTCCATGTGTGCTGGTTTCCAAGTGTGCTGGCGTGCATGTGTTCTGGTGTGCATGTGTGCTGGCGTGCATGTGTTCTGGCGTGCATGTGTGTATTTGTGCATGTGTGCTGGTGTGCATGTGTGTATTTGTGCATGTGTGCTGGTGTGCATTTGTGCTGGTGTGCATGTGTTCTGGTGTGCATGTGTCCTGTTGTGCATGTGTGCTGGTGTGCATGTGTGCATGTGTCCATGTGTGCTGGCGTGCATGTGTTCTGGCGTGCATGTGTGCTGGTGTGCATGTGTTCTGGCGTGCATGTGTGCTGGCGTCCATGTGTGCTGGTGTCCATGTGTGCTGGTGTGCATGTGTTCTGGTGTGCATGTGTTCTGGTGTGCATGTGTTCTGGTGTGCATGTGTCCATGTGTGCTGGTGTCCATGTGTGCTGGTGTGCATGTGTTCTGCTGTGCATGTGTTCTGGAGTGCATGTGTGCTGGTGTGCATGTGTTCTGGTGTGCATGTGTTCTGGTGTGCTGGTGTCCATGTGTGCTGGTGTGCATGTGTGCATGTGTTCTGGTGTGCTGGTGTGCATGTGTTCTGGTGTGCATGTGTGCTGGTGTCCATGTGTTCTGGTGTCCATGTGTGGTGGTGTCCATGTGTGCTGGTGTCCATGTGTTCTGGTGTCCATGTGTTCTGGTGTCCATGTGTTCTGGTGTCCATGTGTTCTGGTGTCCATGTGTGCTGGTGTCCATGTGTGCTGGTGTCCATGTGTGCTGGTGTCCATGTGTGCTGGTGTGCATGTGTGCTGGTGTGCATGTGTTCTGCTGTGCATGTGTTCTGGTGTGCATGTGTCCATGTGTCCTGGTGTCCATGTGTGCATGTGTTCTGGTGTGCATGTGTGCTGGTGTCCATGTGTGCTGGTGTGCATGTGTTCTGCTGTGCATGTGTGCTGGTGTGCATGTGTTCTGGTGTCCATGTGTGCTGGTGTGCATGTGTTCTGGCGTGCATGTGTCCTGTTGTGCATGTGTGCTGGTGTGCATGTGTCCATGTGTGCTGGCGTGCATGTGTTCTGGCGTGCATGTGTGCTGGCGTGCATGTGTTCTGGCGTGCATGTGTTCTGGCGTGCATGTGTTCAGGCGTGCATGTGTTCTGGCGTGCATGTGTTCTGGCGTCCATGTGTGCTGGCGTCCATGTGTGCTGGCGTCCATGTGTGCTGGTGTGCATGTGTTCTGGTGTGCATGTGTTCTGGTGTGCATGTGTTCTGGTGTGCATGTGTTCTAGTGTGTGCATGTGTCCATGTGTCCATGTGTGCTGGTGTCCATGTGTGCTGGTGTCCATGTGTGCTGGTGTGCATGTGTGCTGGTGTGCATGTGTTCTGCTGTGCATGTGTTCTGGAGTGCAGTGTGTGCTGGTGTGCATGTGTTCTGCTGTGCATGTGTTCTGGAGTGCATGTGTGCTGGTGTGCATGTGTTCTGGTGTGCATGTGTTCTGGTGTGCTGGTGTCCATGTGTGCTGGTGTCCATGTGTGCTGGTGTCCATGTGTGCTGGTGTGCATGTGTGCTGGTGTGCATGTCTTCTGGTGTGCTGGTGTGCATGTGTGCTGGTGTGCATGTGTTCTGGTGTGCATGTGTTCTGGTGTGCATGTGTGCTGGTGTCCATGTGTTCTGGTGTCCATGTGTGTTGGTGTGCATGTGTGCTGGTGTCCATGTGTTCTGGTGTCCATGTGTTCTGGTGTCCATGTGTGCTGGTGTCCATGTGTGCTTGTGTGCTGGTGTGCATGTGTTCTGGTGTGCATGTGTGCTGGTGTGCATGTGTGCTGGTGTCCATGTGTGCTGGTGTCCATGTGTGCTGGTGTCCATGTGTGCTGGTGCGCATGTGTGCTGCTGCGCATGTGTTCTGCTGCGCATGTGTTCTGGTGCGCATGTGTCCATGTGTGCTGGTGTGCATGTGTTCTGGTGTGCATGTGTGCTGGTGTCCATGTGTGCTGGTGTGCATGTGTGCTGGTGTCCATGTGTGCTGGTGTCCATGTGTGCTGGTGTCCATGTGTGCTGGTGTCCATGTGTGCTGGTGTGCATGTGTTCTGGAGTGCATGTGTGCTGGTGTCCATGTGTGCTGGTGTCCATGTGTGCTGGTGTCCATGTGTGCTGGTGTGCATGTGTGCTGGTGTGCATGTGTGCTGGTGTGCATGTGTTCTGCTGTGCATGTGTGCATGTGTCCATGTGTGCTGGTGTCCATGTGTGCTGGTGTGCATGTGTTCTGGTGTGCATGTGTGCTGGTGTCCATGTGTGCTGGTGTGCACGTGTTCTGCTGTGTATGTGTGCTGGTGTGCCTGTGTTCTGGTGTGCATGTGTCCATGTGTGCTGGTGTCCATGTGTGCTGGTGTGCATGTGTTCTGGTGTGCATGTGTGCTGGTGTCCATGTGTGCTGGTGTGCATGTGTTCTGGTGTGCATGTGTCCATGTGTGCTGGTGTCCATGTGTGCTGGTGTGCATGTGTTCTGGTGTGCATGTGTGCTGGTGTCCATGTGTGCTGGTGTGCATGTGTTCTGGTGTGCATGTGTGTTAATGGTCGATCTGAGTGCTTCTATCAAACAACAGTAAAAGGTCAAAGCATGATAATGCCACTTTATTTTTCTTTCAGGCCTCTCTTGGGCTTGTGAGTTAGTCGGGTTAAATTAGAGCTTGCTGAGCGACAGCTCTTGGGAGTCTTTATGATCGGGAAGCAATTATTTAACTTTATTAACAAGAAAAGCTTTTTATTGCCTCATTTTATAGGTCAGACTGCCAGAAGACAAAATGCATGTGTCCATGTGCGTGTGCTTGTGTGTGTGGTAGTTGTATTGATCACAGTTCAATCATTTATTATAAATAGATTTCAAATAAACAGCAGATATAAGACCACTACACACCTTTAACCAAACACAAAAGACAGTACACACACACACGTCTGGCAGCACAATTTAGAACTTTTGGTGCTTTGTGTGTGTGTGTGTGTGTGTGTTTGTAATGTGAATCAGACTGCTTACAAACACAAACAAGCACAGTCTCCGTACCCTCAGCTTATGTCCATGGACCACCCACAGTCCTTTCACTGACCGTCCAATGAATTTAGCAGAAAAGTTCCAATTGGATTGGCAGACTTTAAGAAACTCCTGAAAACGATTATTTTTATCAGCCTTGTCTGGAAAGACTTCGTGCCACTTTACATGTCAGATAGACGCTCTCTTCCTGTGGGCAAATCTTTACCAGAAGAAGTGGACCAGACATCATGCTGATGTGTTGATAAGACGTTCTTAAGTCTCCGTCATTTTATTCTCTCATGAACATTTGCAAGAAAATATTTCATGTCACAATCTAAAAAGTGCAGAGACACTTTTCTCAACAGCCTCTTTTCTTAAGTGTGACATTGTTCTGAACGACTAGTCGCCGCCTATACTCTCCTACGGCATTAATGAATACATTTTGATTGACTTTTTGTATTATCTTCATTTATCTATCGTCACAGATGCCAGATGTGGCTCGTGAATATGAATCATCTTGTGACTTTCACTTGACAGTATTATGCTGAAAGCTGAACGTGAGCTCCAAAGAGATCATGCTTACGACTTTACATTGTAAAATACACAGATCGTCTTCCAAACATCTCTACATGCAAGACAAATAAAGTGTTTGTGAAAGTGTTGCTGTGGTTATAATGGTGTCTCTGTATCTAGCCGTTTTTCCTGTGAATTAGTCACAGATGGTGACAGAAAAACAGCGCGTGAGAGAGAGTGAAGTAGCAGAGAGCACTTTACGAATTAACTGGAAAAGACCCAAAAGTCTTCTGCTGTCTCCGCTCAACATCCCTCCATATGTCTCCCCATCGCCACAAGAAATAGATGCTCTGTTGTAAAACCTGGCTTGCTGTTTAGTGTCCACACTGGTAGCTTCATTATAAAATACATTTATCATGAACTTCTACTTGAACCGTTTTTTATTCTTTCCCAATTTTGCAGTGCATTCTGGCATTGAATTCTCTAAAAGAGGAATCTCAAATTTTGCTTAAAAGAAGGTATCTTCTTAAATATGTAAATATTTACAACAGCCTTCGTGTCGACAGCGAACCCCTGATGCCTTAAAATGCAGCCTACGTAGACGGCTCACTCATTTTTCACAGAGCCGCGAAGTGAACCCTCAGTAGACTCTCACACACAGAGATAAGAAAGGAAAGACATTGAATGCGTAATTGTGGACTAGATTGACTTCTGTTCCCTCTGCACAAAGACGTCTTAAAGTGGTTTAATGTCTTAAGTGAATTATTGGCAGTTAAATCTTCATGCGAGTGTGTGTGGAGAGCTTAGATGTCAAACTGATGGCTGTAATTGTCTTTCTCTCAGTAGAATAAAAGTGGAAAGTTTCTCTTTGTTGATTTATTTATTTTTCCCTTTAACACATCCACGTAATGAAGGTGATCATGACACAATTTAAGCAGATCTATTGTTCTCTGTGTTGTGTGTAGGACATCCAGGCGGAGATTGAAGCTCATAATGACGTGTTCAAGAGTGTGGAGGGGAATAAGTTAAAGATGGTGAAGGCTCTAGGAAGCTCAGAGGAAGCAGTTTTCCTCCAGCAGAGACTGGACGACATGAACCAGCGCTGGAACGACCTCAAAGCCAAATCAACCAACATACGGTCAGTTCTCTCGCACACACACACACATATGCGCGCGCAACTGGGTCATTTCCTCAATCAGACCGTCAAACACACCTGTTTGTATTATAATGATTTTATTTAAAGCTAAACATGGTTCGACCAAATTACCAATAAGGACCTCCAAAAGCCCTCTTGGATTATTATGTTCTCAAAAATGTGTATTTAATCACACACTTACTGCAGTTTTACTCATGATTTGACCATGTCAGTCATTGGTAGTTATTGTTATGGAAATATTTTTAATTGGTTTTAATGGGTGGACTGCAAATTATAAATCAGTATTATACGTTTTCTGTTGTGAATTTGGGTACGATAAGGATTCTTATTTTTGATGTACCTACTCAGTGCCGCTGCTAGCCATTTTGGTGCCCTAGGCATAACTCCATTATAGTGCCCCCTTCAAACAAACTTTTATTCTGGATGGGATTAATTGCGATTGGTTGAACAACCCTTGTGAAGTGTTTGTGTGTATCATTCAAATAAATGTATATAAAATGCAAATGTATGGCTATGGAGAGATCGACTGTGTTGCACTGAATGAAGTGAGTGAGAGAGAGGGACACAATGCTGTTATTTTATGAAATCTCATTAGGCACTTATTACTGAACACATGTAATTACGAAGCTTGCTGACACCGCCATTAACACACACACACACACACACACACACACACACACACACATACTATCAGTGGAGCTATAATGACACACACTGTTTGTGCTCGGACATGACCTGAGGTCGGCTTTGTTTACCTAGAACTAGGAACCACATGGATTATCTTTGGTACCTCTCAGAACACCCTAGAAACTGCATTGCAATGCCCTAGCAACCACCTACATACTAGAATTGTTGCAGCAGAAACCTTTGCAGTAATTGTGTGTCGAGTGAAAAACATTCTGGGACTGGTTTTGGAAATCTGCACATAGTTTTAATATCATACCGTATGGAAGAACACCTCGCAAACTTGTTTTCAGTATTAGTCATCATTGGTGTGAAGGAGGTGTTGTTATCAGTTTCTATATGCATAAGTGGGTCTTAAAATAATCAACTTTTCTGCAGTATTTGAGCTATTTATGTCCCATTTGTATGTTATATTATGTAAACACGTATACAGAAGTATGTCATGTGTGTTCAGGGCTCATCTGGAAGCCAGTGCGGAGCGCTGGAACAGACTTCTGTCAGTGCTGGAAGATCTGAGCCGCTGGATCAGTGTGAAAGATGAAGAACTGAACAAACAGATGCCCATCGGAGGAGACGTGCCCACACTCCTGCAACAACACACCCACTGCACGGTTGGTACAAGCACACGCTGTGCCCATCATCACCCGCGTACTCCTGCATTTCATTTATTCCCTAATTCCTTAAAGTCTCCTGAGGTTTTTTATTTCAAGTTAATACAGGTCGGTCCATGTTCTGTACTTCGTTCACCGTAAGATGTGGGCATGCCTACAAAATACAAAGCAATATAACTGCAGGGAATTATGGGAAGGTGGCGGAAAGGTTGAAACTGTTATGCCTGTGATGCTTTGGTCATTTCTCTCTCTCTCTCTCTCTCTCTCTCTCTCTCTCTCTCTCTCTCTCTCTCTGTGACAGTTTGACTAATCATCCTCTGGAGCAAAGAGAAAGATTCCCTCTGTTTTGACTTTCTGCCTCTTTCTCCACTTTATCTCTTTTCTCTGCTCTGTAATAGCCTGTCTTTGAGTCAGCCTCCATGTTAGAAGCTTTAGTCGTGTGGGTACAAAACGCCGGGCCTTTGAAACACGTCACGGCCGATTTGTGTGCCGTGCAAACCAGGCGACCAGGATCCAGCGTCTCAGAAGGTTTGATAGAAGTGAAATGAATAATTTGTATGAAGTCTTTAAGACAGTTCAACACAGCGTCTGTCTGAAAAGTCCACCCGTAAAAACACAGAACCAGTTAGAGAGACTCAAAGAGAACGACCTTTATTCCTTGATGGATGGCGCGTAATAGAGCCGTTCAATTAGACGGGTGCCTTTGCCATTTTTGAGAAAACTGCAATTTCTGTCACTTCACATACATCTGTCATTAATTTAAAGCAACATTTTGTAGTTTTTTTACCCTAAAATACTGTCTCAAAGATTATTTTGGTGGGAAACTCTTGATTTAACGGATGAATTGTACTGCTGCTGGTACCTGAGCAGCCTCATAGCGGCTACAAGCACTCCCTGTAAGGTTTGTTTTCGGGTCGGGACATACAGCTCCGCTCATCCCCTGCCTGCGGAAGAGTGTCGTGGGGTTTCAAGCTATGTTTCTGCATTCACCGGTTCCATCAGCTGCGCAGCCCACAGTAATCTTATAAAACGACAGTAATTACGACACTGATAACAGACAACTGCGCTGATCAACCAAATGTGGGAGCCGTGAGCGAATGTTCTATAGTGCTGCTTTAAATGACTCCAGTGGGTTGATCTTTTTTTATATTCATATTTATTTATGTCTTCTGAAGCGAAACTATATGTTTGTGAGAGAAACCGTACGTTTTTAGCTTGTTAAGCGAAATCTAATTCAAAGCAATAACCTCTATTATATCAATCTTGACCTATTTGAGTCATGAAAAATAATTTGCTGATATTTGCATACATATTCAATTTGCAATTATTAATATCACTGCAACTGATGAACATTTATTCCCTATTAAAAAACATTAGATGATGGAAGCGTGTGATGGCTTGTCACATAAACTTTGCACAACTACAAAACTTCATGGCTTTAAGTGCTCCCAACAAAATGCTATCAAAGACAAATTGCCGGCTCGTACAGTATATGTTTATTGTAATCATAATAGTGTAAGAGACATTATGATCATTATGTAGAATGACCCAGAAATTAATATTTATAAGCAACTTAAGTATTTTGTTTCTGTGTGAGAGACACCCTTAAATCTGTCGTCTAAACTGGTGAATAACACATTTTAGGCTATACGTTACTTACTGTGCATCACCAGAAGGTGATTTAATAAAGCGTGTCTCTTTGTCCGTCTGGTTTTCTTTTAGCATACTCATTTATGTGATGCATGGGTCTTCAACCGGGGGTCCGCGGAGTTAGGCTACACTTAATAAAACGGCCTGCTTTTACAACAGAATGCATAACATCTGCACCGATTTCTTTTACATCCAGAGACGACCTCTACCTCCACTAGAATAGTCGTCGTGCCATTACCCGGGGTCAGTCATCTCATTGAAGTCTTAACAAAAACTAAGGTTCAGGACAAGTAAATGTTTAACTGTCCATCTCGCAGTAAAATGAAAATGTATGATGCTGCAAATCCCTTAAAATAATCAAACAATAAATATAAATAATGCAAACAATACACAGAAAAGTGTCTATGTGCAACAATAACATGCATAATAGTGCTAATGTAATGTCTTAACATTATAGTGCTGTGACAATAATATTCTATGTAAATAGCTCTGTTTACACATTTAGTATAAGGGTGTGCAAACGTTGAAGACCCCTGAAGTAATGTACACCGCATTCATTTCAGTATGAAGGAAAGACATCGGTATAGCTCTTTTATGGAATTATCTCACCCCCCGTGTCTCTGTAATAGTGTTTATCAATCATACATCTCATTATCCAATAGGAAAGTTGCCTTTAGTGCTGCCATAATTAAAACTATCAATCACTGTTTAGAAAGAGTGTGAGAGAACGTGTGTGTGCTGCTCTTATGGGTTTCATGAAGAATGGTGGAAAGTTAAAGTGTGGCTTTCGACTCGACGATTCTTATTATTCGTATTATCGCAAGAATAGATTTAATGTAACAGTTTGTTGTGAGGAAGGCGGGACGAGAGCCGCGAGGTGGGGCCGGTGGCGTGAGTTATAGATGGAATCAGCTGCGCACACCGGTCCCGCATAACACTTGTCACATGACCTTTGACTCCTTTTAAATTCCATTTCATTTGATTCATGGGACCTCAAGTGAAGTTAACATCATCTGCTGGTGTCACATGATGACCACAATTTCACTCCTAAAATGTAAAAACAAATCCGCCCCATTCTGTAAATGCCTCACCAATCTATTTGTGGAGTCAGTGTTATTATTTTATTATCTTCAAGTGGTTAAAACGATTGGCTCCGACCGCTGTAAGTCTCTGATCTGTTCAATGGTAGCGAGGTCTGTTTGAATTATTCATATCGCTTGGGTCTCAAATCCTCGGACCGTTAAATAAGAGACAGATTAAAGTCGCCAGAGGGGCTCTGACTTTTCTCTGCCCCCCGACTGAAAGAATGACCCTCAGTATGACTAATAAGAATTCACTGACGATTCGCCCTCAAGTTCTCTTTTTATGCCGGCAATAAAGAAGTGAATGACGCTAAAGTGTTCTCGGACCCCGATGAGTTTTTATGTGTGTGAAATGCTGACAGCGCTGCTTGTCAGACCCTCTTCATTTCTCTTTGTTAGTTTTAATTTAGACACTAGTGTCATTGCTGCTCAGGTATCGGTTTTAATTCACGCAGTTTGGACACGGTTTGGTGTTTGAGTATATTTAAGAGCCAAAACAAACTAGTTACACAGTTAAGTTTATTAAAAAGAAGATATTTTAAAGAACATTGGTAACCAAACCACATTGACCGTACAGGTTTTAAAAAATATAAATGAACTATCCCTTTAACACATTTTATGTAAAATTGTTTTTCTAAGGCAGGTGCACTTGCACCAAAGACTTCCATTGCAATTGAATTGGTGAAACACAATTTATTTGTCAAAATCATCAAGGAAAGTTGTTTTTGAATGTCAGGGACATGGACAGAAGAATGTGATGCGCGTGTTGTTGTTATAGTGATAGATGGGAGTTTTGTTCTTCTGGCATCTCCTAGACTAGGACCTGAGGTTTATCCAGTCAAGGTCAAGATAACACAACAAGTGATTGGCAAAACAATATCATTCTCTTCCCTCCTTCCCTTTGTCTCTCCCACCCCTCTCGCTCTTACTTTTCACATCATTCCCTTCACAGACAAGCTTTCAGGGGTCCTTTGACCGGAACTGTTAGAGGCCTTGTGTTCAAGTCTTTTAGAGGTTTGCAGAATGTGTTGTGGAGCATTATGTGTCATTCTGGGTATGAATGTGTTTGCTTTTGGTGTGTCCATCAAGTGTTTTCAAGCGCACTGGAAGTGGGTTGTTGATGATAGACTGCTCACTTGATGACAAGTGATCTTTAAAGACGGGAAGAGTCATCATCCTTGTGAAAAAGAGACTGTAAGGAAGAAATAGAAGAGGGATGTGTTTTTTGTCAGTGTTCACAGAAACAGGTCTTAGAGAGTTCGTAAATCTCTTTTTTCTATTTGTGTCAAATTACACTTTTTACTGAGCTTGTCTTAGCTGTTTGACAGGGATGTGCAAACTAGATATTTTTTGAACTTCTTGGTTGTCCACGTGTGACCCTACATTTTTCTTTTATGCCTAAATATATTAAGTAAAGATCATGTTCCGTTAAGATATTTTGTAAATCTCCTACCGTAAATGTATCAAAACTTTGGATGCAGCAAAATCGCAAACAAAAATGGCAGGAAACACGCCTACAAACAGTGCTCGCTGTTTCACGCTCTTTGTGAATTACCCACTCAAGTTTGGTATCCATGTAAAGATTAGAATTTCAGTTGTCGGGTTCAACTACTCACTACAACATCATTACAGCGGTAAACCAATAGAGAGCGTAAAAACAAACCTGTTTCTTCCAAGCAACAGCCTGTTACAGCGCCTGTGATGGACACCAAAGATAAGATTTTTTGCACCCTCAGTTTCCAGACTTTAAATAGCTTTATATCGGCCAAATATTTTCCTATCAAATCATACATCAATGGAAATGTATAAATTGATTGTTCTTACTGCCGGGATCTGGAAAATTCTGACAGAGGTAAGGAATGAAGGCATAAAACGAAAAAGTAGATAATGATCTATAACTACATACAGTTATGATAACAATTACTTAATCATAAATATCTATATTTTATATTGAATATGCATGAAAGACCGATTGACGTTATTTGAAGGCATTGATTGTTCTTAAATAATTTAAGTGTCATGATTTCAATGTAATAGACTACAATTTTACTCCGAAAAAACTGACTTAAATGAGAGAATCGAATATATTTTGTATAGGCTACATATTAAAAGCCCAGGCACAGACCAGTCAAAGCAAACAAATGCTCGTTGCGTCACTTCTTGCAGCCGCGAAAACGATCCTTGACACATCACCAAATGCAGAAATGTTAATGATCATAACGTAAGGAAAGTGGAACACAGCTACATTAAATATTGGATATGAACAGTTTGATTAATAGCGTCCAGTCTTTAAAATATATTACATATACCCTACGCAGGTTTTAGACCATCCTTCTTAGTTTTAGACTAGTCGACTACATGGTTACAAGTCGTTTCAACAACTGTCTAATTACTCGTCGCGCACATCCCTACTTATGACTGGTTTTGTGGTCACAAATGAATATCTTGACTAGTTTGTCTCAAACTGTGCATGCGTTCCCTGTGTATGCCGTTGAACCCATAACCTTACTTTTGCAGTAAACCAAACCAAAAAATAAAGTGTTAAGTGTCTTCCTCTTTAACCTCGTGCCTGCGTCTCTTTGCCCTTCTGCTCTCATAATCATCTTCATGATTTTATATATCAGCTCTTAACTTCTCCGTAGTGCTGTTTAATGGACCGTTTTCTTCATCACAATGTGCTAATGTGTGGTTGGTGTTTGGTTTACTGTATAAGGCAGATGTTTAGCGTCTCCTCCGGCTCTGTTTAATGACCGTTTCTGAAGTGTGGAAGGGTGCGGTGACCCTGCTCTCCGGTTGAGTCTTAGGGGCCCAGCACTCAGAGGTATTGAGATACTGTTATCCTGTCCGCTGTTCATTTAATTGCGTGTGCGTCTGGCCGTTCAGAAGTCCCACTCCCTGAAGACTGGAATGAGTTTTGTCAAAGAGCGATCATTTCTGTGCAATCCTTCAGAAATGTCGTTGCAGCAGTTGCCATTCTGTGTATGTTTTAATGCGTGTACTCTCTCATTCTTTCCTCATTCTCACCTTTTGTTTTGAGCTGTCGTTTTCACTTGTTCTTTCTATCTACAGTATCAGGATGGAGCTCTGCTTTTTACGCTGTTGGTTGTTTGATGCAGCCACATTTTTTAGGGTATATATGATTATGGCAAGTTATAATGTAATGTTCATCGTGTGTTTTCAGGCTCTGAGAGCGGAGCTTATGGGGCGTGAGCAGTTAGTACTCGGCACATTGGACCAGGCACGCATGTTTCTGGCTGATCAGCCAATCGAAGGACCCGAGGAACCACGCAAGAACCTGCAGCCCAAAACAGGTGGGAGAACACTGTTTTCTCTTATCATCAATGTTTTACCAAAGAAACCCAACTTTAAAGTCTCGGCATGTCACGGTGTATTATGTAAATAACCGGGAGACCTTCAAATGGGTCATCAGTGATGTCTACAAAGCCACGCCTCATGTCGATGACCTCATGTCGATGACCTTTATTCAGTAAAATATAAGTCACATAACATAACAATAATAATGGATGTAAACTGTATAGTTTTTGCTAGAACTTCTAAAGGTGTTGTGAGCTGTTTGTGCATCTGAAGTGTGTGCAGTGACAGCTGCTGAAAAACTGAAAGGTCTTGGCACATACAGTCACATTTGGCACATTTTTTCAGACATGGCGTTCGTTTGTACGGTGTCTCTGAATTGTCAAAATGCCTCTCAAAATGCTTGCCTTGGATGCAAAGAACGCGGAAAATCAAGCAGTGTGTAAATGCCATTGACACAACTTGAGGTCGCATTTATTTCGTACAGGTGGAAATTCAGGAAAAATGTTTGGCCTTAAGAGACCTTTTCAAAATTATCTTCAGTTTACTATTTCTAGGGATGTGTTCAGGTAAAACAATGATTTTGTTTCATTCTGTGAACTACTAAATATATTTCAAACTATAAATATTGATCGTATTTCAAAATATTAGCAAAATGAAAACTGGACAAACTGGAGTAAATACATATATTAGATATTTAAAAAATGTTTTGTTTGGCAATATACATTTTGGGAAAACATACTAACTTTCAGTTGAAAAGTACAAGTTTATTCAATAAAAATGTTCTCGAAATGGATTATTTGGAGAAAATGATGGGTCAAAGGCAGCCAATAAGAGTCCAGCATAGTTGGAAATTCTGCGAATAATAGCTACTTTAAAGACACTAAAAAAAAACATAGCTTTGATTTAGTTGTCTCTAGTCACTGTATAATTCTCATCATCGCATTATTGTTTTTCTATTATTCTACAATCTCTAGAAATATTAATAAGGAACGAATTCTATACTTAAGCAATAGCGTATTTTACATTTATTAGACCTCTTCAATTATGAAATGCAGTCAGGATGTGTAGAGACATTGAACTATTATAACAGAAACATGTCTTTAAGCGATGCCCTCTGTGAGGTGATGAACCTTTAGCAGACCAGCTCCCGGACCGGCAGAGTTTATTTTGATACTCTCAGAGCGACGCTCTTTGATGTAAGTGACTCTGATCAATCAGACACTCGCTGTCAACCCGCTCTTAACTGAGGTATCTGATGTCTGGAAACTTCCACAGTTCTCATCCACGGGGACCTGCTTGAAAAGCTAATTTAGGGCAAACGTCAGTCATCGTTTTACAAAAAAATTGAGCGAGCCGTAGATTGTGTGTGTGGGTCGGACTGAATGCCCATGTGAACTGGGTTAATTGGCAGATCAGAGACTGCAGGCGGTTTCCACTTTTCCACTTCCTGAAGCTCTGTGAATTCTGTCTTTCAAAAAACACTAAACTCATCTAGAGGCGTTTTGCTAAAGCGAGCATCTCGGTTGCAGATGTTCATTTGTTGGGTTTAAAGGTTGGAACATCAAGCATCTATTCATAACGCACACGACGTCTCCAATAAAAAATTGTGAATCATTTTCACATACTTGCTCGATAACGTATTGCCGCTTTAATGTCAGCATCACACATTCAAATGCACATTTACAGGTATTGATATCAGTTTAGAGGGTCAGTAATATCTGATGCATCTCACACGTTGAGCACCTTGTGTTTCCGAACCCTTAAGAGTTCTCTGAACTTCCTTTTGACCTCTTCAACTGGATCCAAGTCCAGAACCCAGCAAGCTGAATTAAGACTCATGTGGTTCGGAGAGGAAATCACACACAACATCTTTACCCGAAAGTTCACACAAATAAATCATTTGGAGATTGAACCACATGTAGGCTATTCATACGTTGAGGAATCTGTTCCACTGTTCATATTCTATGAGCATGTACAAGCCGCTTCAAAATAAGGCCGCCAGTTTCGTTTCAGCTCATCGTAATTGAATTTTATACCTTTGCACAAACGCTTGAACGGATTTGAATTGTAAATTGATTCTCGCTTGGCTGAAAGAGGAACGTTAGGGCTGGAAGATGAGCGTTTATAGAATTAAGTCCCGTTTTGTGATGCCGATGTGACCTGAAGTGTCCGCACGCGTCCTCAAAACGTCTGATGAGCAGATGAAAGAGCAGATGGTGATGCTCTAGGCTTCTCGGACTCCTCAGCGTCTGCTTCTCTCTCAGCTCATTAATTGTATTCCCTTATTAGCTCATTAATTATTTGATACCTTCGTGTTGATAAATGTGAAATGCACAAAATGGATTTTACTGGAGCGTGTCTGTTGCTCTGTTCTATAGTCTAGAAAGCTGCCCACTTCAGCAACATCTCTTCACCATAAGTGCGTTTTCCATTGAAAGGTTTTTAAGATAGTGTGCTGTATATTTTTGTGCCGTTTGAAAATGCCTTGTATTACGTGGCAATCTAAGACAGCATTGCATGTAACCTTTGTAGATAAGGTAATCCCAGAATGCATTTTGATAAGCGCGGCTTGTCAGAGTCGAGATAAGAGTTTTTTTATGCAGTTTTGGAGTCAGTCCTGAAAAGTATCAGTGGGAAATGGTTCTGTTCAGGGTTTAAAGAACAAAGTGGTTTAAAACATCATGTAATATTCATGGGAGAAGTTGATAAGCACTTATCACAAAGCTCAGTATAGTGGCTTTAGAATAAAAGTTCTTACTATCAAGAAAAGTTTATTAGGAAAAAATACTTTTAAATGATTAAATATTGTGTTCTGAAAGTTAACATTTTACTTTTTAATACTTTTTATTGGCTAGATGTTTGCAAAACCTAGTGACAAATGTAGAGGATGACTAATAATAATGGGTTATGGCAAATTATATTCACTAAATATACAAAGGTTATATAAATATACAAGATTTCAGCAGTCATTTTTTTTGTATGAAAGCTAAAGTGAAATTTATTACACAATTGTTGTCACATTTTTTTATAATTCGCTTTAAAGATGTCCAAGAAATATGCTGTTCGTACATTTAGCCTCTGTCATCATCTCGATTCAAAATATCAAATAGCAGGTGCACGTACTGTATGTTTCCGGTGCATTCTGTGCTATAGTACAGCTAAGAGAGTAGCTGTGTTTTGTTTGTCGTTATAGGGATGCTTCACTGAGCGCTCTCGCAGTGTTGCCATGTTCTCATATTTAAACATTTTGTGTTTGTTGTTTGGTCATCGTTCATGAAGCTATAGATACTTTATGGAGTTAATAAAGCTGACAGCTGTGTGTAACGGTTTATGTTCTTAACAATTTTAGGATTATCCCTCTCTGCAATTGTTTTTTACAAAAAATATCTGGCAACACTGGCACTTTACGGCAGGTCTAGCGGCTTTAGCAGTTAACGCCATTTTCTTGCACTGCACATACAGAAAAGGCACACGCCTCTCCAATGCACGTCTAAATACGTCCTTAACAACTCGTTGTCCAGTGTGCATGTACAGAACAGAATTTGCACTAAAAGGGGAAGTTACCAACGAATTTAGACCCAGTGTGTACATTGCCAGACTCACCTTTACGTCAAATGATGCTAAAGTGACATTTTTCACAAAATCATACATCATAGCTCAAATTATAAATAATTTTAAGCGTACCGCTGGGAATCCCATGAAAACGAGTACACCGCTTTTTGTGTTCCTGCTCAATAACTGATTCGCTTTTATTTTTATCCAAATAATGTCACGTTACACCTTCAAAGGAGCTCAATGAATGAAAACGAGTTTGTTTCTGTGACGTTCCAGTCGACCTGAGCCCAGAGGAGAAGGCCCAGCGGGTGGCTAAAGCGATCCGTAAGCAGACGGCAGATGTGGGTGAGCGCTGGCAGAGGCTGATGGGACACGTGGGCACGTGGGAGGAGCAGGTGGAGAGATCTTTAGATAAACTTCAAGACCTCCAGAGCTCCATGGATCAGCTGGACCTCCGTCTAACACAGGCCGAGGAGCTCAGAACGGATTGGCAACCAGTGGGAGACCTTCTCATAGATTCTCTACAGGATCACATCGATAAGACCACGGTGAGAGTGCTGCTATCAAACGAAATTTTTGGTTTATTGTTAAGTACATGTCTAGAGATACTTCTTCCGGTTTTGAACGCAGGCGTTCCGTGAGGAGATCGCTCCTCTGAAACAAGATGTTCGAGCTGTGAACGATCTGGCAGGTCAACTGGCACCACTGGATGTCCAGCTGTCCTCCACCTCTAGCCGTCAGTTGGACAACCTCAACATGCGCTGGAAACTACTGCAGGTCCTCTACCTACTCCAAACCTTTCCTGTGCTTCTCTTCTCTCTCTTTCAGTTCCACCTGTGTGAGCTTTAAGTGGACAGTATCTCTTTACATCCCAATGACAGATAGAAGAAGTCTATGTGTATGGACATGTGCTGACTTTGTTCATTTCTGATTTCCGTCTCTCCTCAGGCAGCTGTAGAGGAGCGGTTAAAGCTCTTGCGGGAAGCACACAGGGATTTTGGTCCTTCTTCTCAACATTTCTTATCCAGTAAGTCTGCATGCTGTAGTATTATTATTTATTGTCAGTTCATATTAACTAAAGAAAGTTAAAGAAAGTTAAATTAAACCTTATTTCAAAGTTGTTTGAGCGGATGATGCTGGTATTGGTAACCTAGTAAACAACGGTAAATAAACCAAGACCCACAAATAGATCAGCAAGAGTTTTTAATGTTTGCTACGTCAGATTTTACTCGGCAGATGTGTTTCCATCTCTCTTTTCTTCACATTAACTTTAACTTAAGTCAAAACCTTAACCTTACAGGAGTAGTTCACCTTCAAAATGAAAATTCTGTCATCATTTACACACCTCCTTGTCATTTCAAACCTGTATGACCTTTTCACTTCTGCACAACACAAAAGAAGATATTTAGAAAAATGTTGGTAACAAAACAGTACTGGACCCCATTCAATTCTATGGTAGCAAATGCCAGTGAATTTAACACGGTTAACAACATTCTTCAAAATCAGGACTGACCGATGGCCCGGGGCCAGCATTGGAGATCCTCGGGACGGTTGAGAGAACTGTCACCTGCCGATCGGGCCAGTACTATATCGTCGTTGAAAATAGTTTTTAAGGCTTTGCCTATTTAAATATTCCCAAAGAAGATACATAAGAGGACTGGATTCGGTTCTCGCTTGCTGTTTGAGATACGCGTGCTGCCGCAATGTCACATCAGACAACGTGAAAAACACTGAATTGAGTTCTCTTTCAAGTCTTCTTACTCTTAATCAGACATATCGACACAAAATGATGCCAAAACGCCAATATTACCAAATAAACAATTATGTCTTATGGAAACAAAACGCATGTGGAAGCAAAACGCATGTGTGACATTATATTAGATCCGTGCGTCTCTTAAAGGGGAAGCAGCATAATAAACATCTCAATTTATTTCATCAAACAACATAGAACGAAGACAAAAAACCCTCTGTGATCTTCACTTAATTAACTTAAGTAACTTGATCAAATTAACTTAAGTAAGGTTAAATCAATATTAGATTGAATACAGTGAAGACTATAAAGTATTTAGAGTATTTAATTTCTGTACCTGATCTATGCTATTGAACATTGATTACTTGATCTTATTTTATTACATAGTGATTAGTTACATTTACATTTAGTTATTTAGCAGACGCTTTTATCCAAAGCGACTTACAAAGAGATCAGGGAGCAATAAGTGATATGTCATAAAAGAGCAACAGTGTGCTAATACAAAGTTACTAGTTTCAACAAAAGCTAGACCACTACCTGTTGAGTGAAAGAGAGAGGGTTAGTGTACTTTTTATTTTAGAAGGTTGTGAGAGATGTGGTTGACCAGACCGAGTTAGGAAGAACGTTCCACTGGGAACATTGTCTTCAACAACTAGATATTTTGAGTTACAGGCTAATAATAGTTGTTATGGTACCATACCCATATTTATTAAGATTAAAAAAAAAAAATCAAATAACTAGATATTATTTAATACTTTTTTGTTGTCGGGCCAGTAAAAATTGGAATCACTTGCCCGACTACGCCTTAGTGTTGAGCTCTGAAAATGACTTCTGCGGAAGGAAGAAAGTCACACAGGTTAGAAATGAGAACAGGGGGAGTAAACGATGACAGAATTTTCATTTTGAAGGTAAACTACTCCTTTAAGCTTGTGTCAATCATGGCGAATTAAGGGATTTTTCTTCTGATCTGATACTTTAAAATACTATAGATGCACAGATACTTAATTCCTCCATTGATAGCCGATTAAACAGAGTGATATCTGCCGATACTGATACTGATTCTGAAGATCAACTTTATATTTCTTAACTTTCTAAATGTATTAGTTCATATACTGTAATAACTATGAATATTGAACACCAAACCTTTTTTATACGGAGCACAAATTCATTGCATTTTCCTGTCCTCTTTTGATTGACATTATATATGGGCCCTGATCATCGGCTGCTTTTAAACTAAATTGCTTTAACAACTGATACCGATTATTGGCCGATATATCGGTGCATCTTTTGTGCGCATACAACTTTTAAGGTCCTTTATTTTGCTCTCAGGTGAAGCGTACAGCAAATCTATTATATTGAGTCTGCTGGGAGAGCAGCTATATCAGCGGTAATGCTTCAGTGTCGGGTTCAAATAAAGAGGGTTAGATATCAGTGTTATAAGAGAGATATGCTTAATTGATGTTTCATTTAACAAGAGCATTAGGATCACATTCAATGCATGCTGCTCAAATCAATCTTTCATTATCTGTGTGTCAACAGCTTCTGTGCAGATGCCCTGGCAGAGAGCCGTGTCCCCAAATAAAGTGCCATACTACATCAAGTAAGTATCACGGATCTCTGAAGAGTGCTCCATATGTCTCACGATTGACCTTTCGTTTGTAAGTTTCGTTCAGTTTGTCATTTGGCTTGTCAGTTATGTTTGCTTATGTAGTGTAGGTCATTTCTCCTTACATTCAATAAGTAGCTTGCATTCTTACATCTCTTGCGATGTGTTTTCTTGCGGTGCATGTTTGAGTTTGGTAGGGACAAAACATAAGTCAACCCGTTTCTTTGTACCACAGTGTTGAGGTAGAATAACTTTCTAAGTTATTCACGATGGTTCACATGTTGACGCAAACCTACTCTTGTTTGGATCAAAATTCTCCAATGATGATACCTGCTAGGGGCAAGAAAAGTTAACAAACTGATCCAGGACCCAAAGGTCTTTGCAGAGATCAGGTTTTCTGCTGTAACTCACATATGCAGTGTAAAAAAGACGTTTGAAGCCCATCAGATGAAGCAAGATGTTTCCAGAAAATCTCATAGTGTCTCTAGGCGATTCCATCAGTTACCGAAAGCATGAGTTGGATTCTGTGCTTTTGTCTCCTTAGCGAAGTGCCCATCAAGCCCAGAGAGACAGGGTTAGAGAAAGAGAATGAGGGATAGAGAGAGATTTTTGTTGCTCACAGCAGCATCCTTGTAAATGCAGTTGGAAATGATCCAGACATGGAGGATGGATGTCAGATACCAATAAAAAGAATCAGATCATGGAGACTCGGTGAAGGACGATGCTTAAAATCAGTGTTGGGGATTTAAACAGACCCCAAGTGTGCACGTAACCCTTCGCTTTGTGCTACGGACGTGAATGAGACAAATCATGCAGATGATGTTATAGCAAAATGTCAGAATCCTATGTACTGTATATTGAGGAAGGGAGTCATATCCATATATTGGGAGACACCAAAATATTAGGGCTGTCAAACATTTCATCAAGATTAATCGCATCCAAAATAAAAGTTTGAGTTTACATAATATATTTCTGTTAACTGTGCATAAAAATTGCATACTAATAAACACATACATGCATGTATTTAAGATTTTTTTTTAAATTGATAAACTTTTATATAAAAATATCAAAGTGGCTTTTGGGATAGCCTCTTTTGACTTGAGTAAACAACAATCCAGAGCAATGCACTAAAAACACCCAGGCGCCTGAACTCAAACTCACATAGCAACACCCTGGCAACCGCATGGACTAGCACTACAAGTGTTGGTCAGTTATGGTTTCATTGTAGTAACAATAACCCCAATACAAAAACCTTTTATTTCAAATTATTACAGCGCAATTACATAATAATGATTATTTGATCAGGATTTTTTACGATAACTACTAAAAATAATAAGTGAATTTTAAATCGTTTTTGGGCACCGTCATGGGCTTACAATAGTCGATGATCTATTTTATAAATCAAACTATAACATGTTTAGTAAACAAGAAGCTCTGTTATTTGTGTTTGCTTAGAAGTTTTATAGTATGATGAGAATATGCAGAAATGATATGCAGATTATGTTGATATGTTTTTGTATTTTATATAATTATAATGTTACTTTTTGTAACAAGAAACAGTTAATGTTAATATTATAAAAGTAGAGCCCAATAATAATATTACGCAAAATAAAATAATACACTAATATATATATATATATATATATATAATATATATATATATATATATATATGAGACTACATTACGACTACAAATAAAATATAAATGAACACAAATCATTTTTACAGAAATGCCCTCTCAGTGACTAACATAAAAAATAACGTAATAATATAGTTACGGTACCTTTGTGAGGGAACAGAATGACTGTGATTAAACACAACAGAAGGCAGAAGATGTCTTCTTAAAAACGCTTGAGTTTTGTTCTTGCCAGCTGGAGATGAAACTCCTGTAAATAAACAACAAACATCACGTGAGTGTGTGTGTGTGTGTGTGTGTGTGTTTGTACGCGTGTGAGAGGCAGCAGGTGTGATGTGTGAAATGGCCGGTAGCTGAACTATTCTTCTAGCGATCACTCTGACAACCCCCATATGCTTGTGCATATATGAATACACATGAGATTCGCCCTCATCCTTTCATTTCCCCGAAGGAATTGCTTTTACACTTCCACCAAACTCTCATTGGAGATGACTCAAAGCTCTCTCTGCTCTTCTTTGAGTGTAGATTGCTGTTTTGAGAAATGCTTAGCTGGCCGTACAGTGTGTCTTCTGTGTCTGAGTGATCTTGCTCTGAGACGGGGTGAAGACGCAAAACTAGTTGCCTTTTTTGGTTAAAAGCAAATATGTAAATTGAAAAAGGCCTGACCTATCTGAGGTCGAAGGTCAACATGATTGGTGACAGGCTGATTTGCCTGGATTGAGGCATGTGACAAAACATGATGATGATGCTCCTGTATATTGGTCGCCAATATTTATAGGTCGTTTATCCGTTTAGTTATTTTGATGACAAAAGTTTGAGTAAGTAAGCAACTGATATTGCCTCATAGTCGTTCCTAAAAATTGGTATTGATACTCAGCCAAAGTAAATCCTTGTCTCTTTTCATATCTATTTAGACTTTTCTAAAAAAAAGTCTACCGAAAAAGAACTGTGTCATCAAATTTGTTAAAATATGAACTCTTTGCCATGTTGTAATACTGTGGGATGGCATTGAAAAAAACAATTTGCTCATAAAAAATGCCTTTAATGTGTGTGTGCAGTTGACAGTAATGTAAAATATGCTTTAATCTGTCATCTTCATGTATACAAATATTTTACTGCATTTGAGAAATTGTGGCTCATCTCTAACTCTGTCTCACTAAGTGTCGACTATAAACCACACTTTCAATGCACAATGCATTTAAGCAAACCAAGGACGTGATGCAAAATGTACACAGATCCGCTGATCAAGGTTTTTTTTAGCTCTTGCCATCAAGCCGAAATTCATGCAAACAAACACCCTTAAAAAAACTAAGTGTGAAAACACTTTAAAAGAGCGTACACACACTTTTGCTGACTCGAATCACCAGAAACATTAACCGGAGAGATCAAAGGGATCAATGTGTATGAGACTAGAAGGAAATGTAGAAGAGAAGAGATTTAGTGATGATGCCTCACATGTCAGACGTGCTGGAGGGACACGTGCTGGAGATCAAGGGGGTCTGAAGAGAGAGAATGATGTGTTTTGTAAGAAGGATATTTCTGTTATTCTGAAGACTGTTTTGTGAATATAATGAGTTCAGTGGAGTTCATGTTTATTCATAAGAATATGCGTTCAGAGAGACGCTGTGGACTTGAGAGAGAGCAGCTAATCCAGCGAGAAGCTCCGGGCTCAGAATAAAACCTTCTCACATCTGTTACTGTAAGCATATACTGTACTGTGTGTGTCTCTGCTGATTTAATCTACACTTCTTAAAAAAAACAAATTGCGGTCTTGTGGAGCGATGCGGTTTCTTTAGTGTGAGATTTTATCGTGATGCCTTCCATGTTTTAGCAGTTTAATTCTTAACATGCATTTACACTGACAACAACAACACGAGCAAGCAAGTGTTATCATCGACAAAGCATTTCATTTTATTCTTACGACAAAAATTAAGATGTTCTTTGGAAAATATTTGAGAACGTATTAAGAAACATTCTTACAAACTTTCTATCATTTATCTTAAGAACAATCCTATATTCGAACAGTTTTGTTAATCCCGCCCCTTATCCAAACTAACACTGTGTCTACACCGGGCGCGACACGACACACGGCTTGTTGTAATCCTAGTTGAATCTTGAAGGAAAGTCATTGTTCCCTATGGACTCTACTTATTTTGGATGTAACTGTGCGTACTGACACAAGACTTGGAAGCGATTGTGCATAGTCTATTGCATACAAAATCAATGCAAAGTCGTGAATAGACACAAACTCACGCCGGATGATGCAAATCGGGCGGCGCATTTGACGAACATTTGCGGCTTAAGACGCTAAAACCTGTGTCAGGTGTTTATTTCTTTTCTGCCTCCTTATAATGTCCTTCTCCTTTAAAGAAATGCAACATTGAGTATGCACATTAAAAACTACCAAAAATATGAATGATTTAATTTTGTTTAGTTTCTAAGCAATGTTTTTTGAAGTGATTTTGAAGAGGACCGTGAGACTCGATGCTACTTTCGTCACTCTAAACAGAATTGTTGGTATAAGTCACTAATGAGGTTGTGTTGTAGCTCAGCAGGTGGTTGCTGATGTAGACGGCGTGCAGCGAGACAGCTCTTTGGCGTTCAGGACAGAGTTTTGGTGTACAGTTGATAACACTTCTGCTCTGATCTGTTGCTGGAGAGCAGTGGTGTGTTAAAGAGAAGATAGCAGCCTAGGTGCTTTATTTCTGCTGATGGCTGTAACCAGCTCAATTACCGCCCGTAGCACAATCTGTCCAGACGCTCCTGAATGTGTCCGTCCTCGGTGATCCTGCTGAAAATCACATTATGGGACAGAATGATGGTGTGCGGCCGTCTCGGTTTGGCCCACCTTCAGGGATCATCAATGTCTATTTAAAGCTACATGTGTCTGTGGAATTATAGTATGTCTAGCTGAGACGGTTTGAGCCATTCGGCGACGCTATCGGACCTCTTGTCTATGTGTGAATGAGTCATAAAAGAGATGATGAGATCATCTCAACACCTGCTGACAAACCCAGCCTCTCTCTCTCTCTCTCTCTCTCTCCCTCTCTCTCCTGAATTGGAAACCAGAAAAAGATTCTTGTAAATGTACATTTACCGAGAAGAAAATATAAATGGTCCTTGACTCACCATCTCAATGCTCTTCTAAAGTGTTCTCAGTGGTTGCTAGGATGTTGCTGTACGCTTGCTATGTGAGTTAGCAGCAATAGTGTTATGAATGTGATATTTTCAGTCAAATCGTGAAATATAAATACTCGTAGATTTTGTGAATTAAAATGTTCAAACCAGAAGCAATAATACCCAACAAATGAAAAGGAATTGCCCCTAATAGACCACAATATGGTTATTTTCTTTCAATTTTCAAAACCTTTCAAAAGTTTAAAAACCTTTGGTGAAAACTAGATTTTTGAAAGCTACAATATGGAAGAATTTTGTTATGAAGTATCCAAGAATCACTTGCACAGTGTGATATATTTCATGTTGTGTACTTACATTATCCCAAATGTTCCAAGAATGTGCAGATCCAGAGAAATTCCTATTTACAATAATGGCCCGTCCCTTGTCTCCCTTGTATTTGTCGCATATCAGTGACTTAATATCCGCTGCTCCGCACGAAACTCGGCAACACGCAAATGCAGATGTGGCTATACAGCATCTGGGACGCAGGACCTGTTGTTCTGTTATTATGGATCACAAATTCTCTTTGGCGAGTAACAGAAACCCAAAAAGGCATACATAATGTCATTTAGCTTCGTCTTTCATTGTTGTTTCGAAAGTAAACCATCTAGCGGTCCAAATGTACTTATTGTGCCTTTAAAACGTGCATGGAATTGCCCAAATCTGATCGATTAAAAAAACAAAACAAGCTACATGATTTAAATATATCATTCATGTCTATAGCACAACAATGCTAGCACGAGCATTTCTTTCTATGTTTAATGGTCTACATTTAAAAACAATGAACGAGTGGGCGCAAAAGATGTGAAATGTTTAAAGCCATAAATTGATTCAAGCAGGGCATTGTAATAAAAACACTCGGGGCTTTCCACACACACACACACACACACACACACACACACACACAGAGATACTAAGAACTGGTGTCAGACATATCGTCCGGCCTCTGACCTCCCTTAATTTCGCTTTAAAAGCATTCTGTTTCATTTCTTTCTCATCTATCTCAGTCATTCATGCCCCTCCAAAACCTGTTTGCGTCCAAAATAGCATTGCTCTCACACAAACGCACACCCACACAACAGACAGCGGAAGTTATATGGGTGTACCGAGTCCAATTGACCCTCTCTGTTCTCTTCTCTAGTCATCTGAACCAGTCCACGTGCTGGGACCATCCCAAGATGACCGAGCTCTATCATTCCCTTTGTAAGTGTCACACAAACACAGAGATTCACATCTCATCTGCCCTCAGACGCACTCAAAGCGCCTCACTCAAATACACAGCTGAATAAATATTGGACAGCACCTCTCCAAAGTGAAGGTTTGCGTCTGCTTCTGTAAGGCAGTAAATCTCCAGAGAACATCACACACATACGAATCACACGTCTCACAAAAAACGCTTTTCACCTCTAAACAAATAGTCAAACTTATGACTATTTATTTCCCCCCAATTCGATTTTTCTTCTAATGTCTAGTATTTGATGCTGAATCTCATTGCTGTTATATATATCATTAACATATTATAAATGTATAACATATTCTAAATATCAACAGCCGATACATTGCTGCCTCAAGTGTGATGTTTTGTTTGCACGCTCATCTTTCTGACGTCCCATTTTTGTCTGTTTCTATCCAGCTGACCTCAACAATGTAAGATTCTCTGCATACAGAACGGCCATGAAGATCCGGCGGCTACAGAAAGCTCTCTGCTGTAAGTGTGTGTGTGTCTTAAATGATTAGACCTGCATCAGTTCCTGTCCTCACTCCATCGGCTCAATTAACTCCGAGAGACCCATTTAAAAGCACTGTGTGGGTGTGTTTGTGTTTGCGTGTGTGTGTGTCCATGCCTCATCTCTCATGTCCTGCTCATTTGCATCCCTGTTTGTCTTTTGTGTAGTTAATTGGTCTAATTAAAATAGTGTAAACAGAAGGCATTCTCTCGCATTGTCAAAGATGAAAAGTGTTGATCGTCCGGAAATGTAGAAGAGTCCTAATGAGATACAACATGATAAAGTGACAAGCGGTACATCTTGTTGGGTTATAACGTTTTTGCCCTAACCGGCAGCGACCCTGAAGGGGTGACACGCGGCTCCACCCACTGGTCCAGATCAGGAACCGGATCAAACATGCCGAATGTGTGTCTTAAAGGACCAGTGTGTCATTTTTTGAAGAATGTATTTTCAGAAATTCAATATTATATTCATAACTATGTCTTTAGAGGTGTAGAAAGACCTTATATAATGAAGCGTTATGATTTTATCGTCGTGGAAGGAGATATTTCTATCTACACACGCCGCGGGCCCCAGTGCATGGAATTCTCCATGTTGTTTCTACAGTAGCCCTATCGGGACAAACCGCCCTATAGAGCACGTTTCGTAAATGCGTTATCTTATCCGACAAAGAAGCGAAAAACTCAACGGCATTAGTCCTGTGTCAGCCTCCATAGTGCTTCGAAAGGAAGGGGTGGAGTGAGCCGTTGGTTGCGGTTTGCAACCTTACCACTAGATGCCGCTACATATCATGCACTGGACATTTGAACATCACCTCTGAATGAGGTGATTTCCTCATATGTGGAATATTAAAAGGCTGAGAAAAGTGTTTAGCTGTATTGCGCTTCCGTATTAGCATGTTGTTTTCCAGACACCGTCTGTTATTGATCTGTGTATCTGTTTCTCAGTGGATCTGTTGGATCTGAATGTGGCTCAGTCGATGTTCCAGCAGCATAAGTTGACAGTAAACTCACAGCAGCTGACGGTTCCTGAGGTCATCAACTGTTTGACGTCCATCTATGACGGTTTGGAGCAGGAACACAAAGATCTGGTCAATGTCCCGCTGTGTGTGGACATGTGTCTAAACTGGCTGCTCAACGTCTATGACACGTACGCAATACACACGCTACACGACGGACTGATCGCAAGATTTATTTTATTACTGAAGTTATACTTTTACTTGTATCTTTATAACCGTCATGTTTATTTTTGTTTATTTTAAATCCTTTTGCTTGTCTTATTATTGTATTGCTATTAAGGTTGACATACTTTTTTATTTTAAGTTTTGCTTTTAGTTTGGTTCCTATTTATTTGTTTATTTTTATTTTATTTATACATTTTCCAGTTTATATTTTTAGTGCCTCAACTTATTTCAGTTTATTGCAGTTAGGCCATTTAGTTTAAATACTTTTTTAATAATATTTTTTTCTAATAACATAAATGTTTTAATATATAATAGTTAGTAGTTAACAATAATACCCCTTTATCGTTGAGCATCATCAGATACAGTATCATCCCACTACTGTCTGTTTCTCATGATGTATTTTGTATGTCACAGGGGTCGCAGTGGGAAGATTCGAGTTCTGTCAATGAAGATTGGCCTTCTTTCGCTTTGTAAGGGTCACCTGGAGGAGAAGTTCAAATGTAAGCTGGAACAAACACACAAACAACACTCCCAGCATTGTGTCCTAACCAGGCACGACAGGAGAGAGTTTGGGACGAATCAGATTTTCGTCCAGACCCGCTGTCAAGGTTGCCAGGTTGTTTGTAACAAAGCCTGCCCACTGTCATGCATTAGACACTTTAATCAATGAAAATAACTGTATAGCATTAATCATTGACATATATTTACATCAATAAAATGATCTTTTACAGCTGATGAAAAAAAATCCTTCAGGAAAAGTGGTTCTCCTTTTTTTAGAACTCTTTGAATGAACTATTTACAGATTTATTGTCCGATTCAGTTTTATTATTGTTAAAATGTACATTTGTTAGAGTACAATAGTTCAGTACACTCATTTACGTCAAGTGCAAGTTATGAATATATCAAATTTCAACCCGCAGAATTCGTTTAAAAGTAGCCCAATTCCCCTGGAAAACGTTGTTGGCATCAATGCCCGCTGTGCTTGAACAAAAATAAATTGGCTGTAATTTCCCAAACATTTTAAAATATTTACAAAATGTCACTTTATTCAATAAAAGTATTAAGCCATGAACCCAACCAGTCGGAGCGGAGAAAAATCTCCTAAAACGTTTTGAGGCAATAAAGGGCTTAAAAGTTGAATAAAATTGCCTAGAAAGGAATTGAACTTCACATTCCATCAATCATTGTTAAATGATGCATTGATTAAAGACGCTACAATATGTAAAGGATAATCCCCGGCTTGCCAAAGGATTTTGATGCACGGCAACAAGGCCAAGATCCGACTTCTGCGAAGTGCATTAAATAATGTGGTCATTTGCCAAGTTAAAGCTGTTATTGATGTTTACAGCGTACTTTTCAATCAGACAGGTGAAAATGACGTTTTGTTTGTCAGTTAATTGATCAAACTGACTGGAACTACATGTGGATTAAGCTGTTTTGATGCACACCCTTCAGCCAATCAGAATGGAGTATTCAAAGACCAAGTGACATTTTTTTGTTGATAAACATTCTGACAAATACATTATTTCATCAGCAATGTTCATGATTTGCTTCTACCGAGCTGTTTTGGATCATTAATGTTCCAATGTAACAGTTCAGTAAATTCTCTGATTGGTGCTCCTTTTAAGGATTATGGGTAGTGTAGTTCTTTGTTGGGACTTTAGCGTTAATGAAACTGAAATCACACTGACTGCTGAGCGACTTTTACAAAATAACTTGCGATTCTCGCACGTCACACCTTTTCGCTGAAAACGTTCATTATTTGCGCGGGCCTGTTGGTGGCGGTTAAAGTCATTGATATGTCAGATCCTATGAATGTAAACTGAAAACGTGATGTTTTCGCCTCAAGGCATTATGAGATCTCAAACACAAATCCTGCATGTAACCCGCTTTAATTAGCTTGTTCGTGAAACACCACAAATCCCATGATGCCCTTCTCCTCTCCTCTGCTGTCTTGTTTTTGTTTCTAAAAGCACAGTAGTCTGACTGCACTCCCATGATGCACCTCGGCACGTAATTGGGCGTTTTGCTCTTTTAAGTTGTGACTCATCTCAGGAGCTTTGAGTCTTTGTTTCTCTGTGTGATGAAGAGTACACAATCCAGTTGCAGTTTAGCCGTGTAGCTTTAGTTACCAAGGTCAACGAAACCCGCTCAAAACCAATCCACTTTCTTGAGCCCGAAAACACAGAGTATGCTCAGATTAAACGCGAACTTACCCGGGTGAAAACCCAACCCGGCTTTGCGATACAGGTCACATTGTGTGTCCCCAAGCTAAAAATCGATTTGGAAAGAACGAGTGTTTCAGGGATTACACACATAACAACATCTGTGTATATCAGCCATCTTGTCTTGAATTGATTGTACTGCTGTGTTTCCGTCTGTCTGTTTCAGGTTTGTTTAATCAAGTGGCTTCAGCGGGCGGTACATGTGACCAGAGGCAGTTGGGTCTTCTGCTCCATGATGCCATTCAGATCCCTCGACAGCTGGGCGAGGTGGCGGCCTTCGGCGGGAGCAACATCGAGCCCAGCGTCCGCAGCTGCTTCCAGCATGTACGTGAACACACACAGGCATCGATGCATACGTGACTGATCACAGCCTGTGTGTTTTACCCGGATATGGCTTGTGTTTATGAGGTTGTGACAGATGTGTTATTCGCCTATAAAGCAATTGGTGAATTACTGAACCGGTTTACTTGCGATATCCTCATAGTACCTCACACTAGGCGTGTGTGAGTGTTTTATCGGTTTTGTCAGCATGAGCGTTCACACTTTTGTCCTCCAGTCATTTTTTCCCGGTGTTGATACTACAGCACTTATGCCAGGCGGCTATAAATATTCAGATGGTTCCATCTTTGAGGTGTTTACTGGTTGCAGGATGTTTTTCTAAATGCTTTTACGTCTTCCGTCTCGCTGCCTGTCTGTCTCTCCATCTGTATCTCTGCCCACCTGTCATCCTGTCCATCTCTCCATGTGTCTGTCCGTCTTGGCTCTCTGATAAGACTCTCGGTTTCTTTCAGTCTGTCTCACATCTCTCTTCCCCAAACAGAGACTGTCAAATATAAAACAAGTCAGGATGGAAAGATGATCGGAGAAAAATTGCCAATCAGAACTGATATACAGGAAGAGAAGGTGGCCTAAAAATTGTGGAAATGAAGGATAGGTGTCATTATTAAGAGGGTGAGGTGAGTCTCAAGTGAGAGATGAGTCCTGTCGAGAGGAAAGACATACAGACAACACAGATATCAAACCTGCGGTCATTTACGGCAGCCTGTCACAGCTGAATGATGGATGGATTCACACAAACATTCAGTGCTTGAGGGCTCCTTATAGTGTTGATGTGTTTGGTGCTGTCAGAGGTCGGAGCTGACATCATAGTTATGACATCACAGCCTAACTACAGCTCAAACCTCAAGCCACCCATTGTCTTAAAGACCGTGTGTGTTTGTCTCTCAATGCTAAGTGACATTTAAAGACTCTCCCATCGGTACGTACAGATGACTGCCAAGAGTGTTGTTGCTGTTGGGGACGGCAGATGAATTCCTGCCAAAATCGTTCTTTACTGCCTTGTTATTTGTTTGCGATTATCTTTGTTGTTTGCATCAATGCTATGATCAGCGGTTGTGTGTTTTTTTCTCACATTATTAAAGGAGTAGTTCACCTTAAAAATGAAATTTCCGTCATCATTAACTCACCCTCTTGTCATTTCAAACCTGTATGGGGCGATTCACAGTTCGCGTTTAAATCACGCGGCTCGCGTTCTCGCTTTCTCGCAGTAAGATAACCCTCGGTGCGCGCGGTTCTCTGTAAAGGGAACCATTTCCATCTTGTTTAGGCGCTTGGAAAAATGTGGCCGTCGCACCGTATGCTCCCTATTTGCGCACACCTTTACAATAACTAACTCGCACCTATGACTTTCCTTCTTCCACTGAACACAAAAGAAGATATTTTGAAGAATGCTGTTAACAACCTCCCATTGACCTGCATTGGTAACAATAGAAGTGAATGGGGTCCAGTGTTGTTCTGTTACCAACAATTTTCTAAATATCTTCTTTTGTGTTCTTTGGTAGAAAGAAAGTCATACAGGTTTAAAATGACAAGAGGGCCGTAAATGATGACAACATGTTCTATTTTGAAGGTGAACTACTCCAAGACATTATTGTTACTGATCTGTACACTCCAGAAGGGAGTTATATTTATATGACTCTCAATATTGGATCAGTATTTGTATATTGTAACAAGATATCCTGGCAAAATGGACTTTTTACGATATGGGTTATAGAGTCGATATTTTTACAATGATGTCTGTTAAATCCTATTGGTGGAGCTGTCAACAAATTACTGGATTTTATAAAGTCTTTGTTTTGTGTTTTTCATTCGATGTTTTAAATCTCTTTTAATCTCTCTTAGTAATTATTATCTTTATTTTCGTAGTCAAAAATATGTTAAAGTTAGGTTTTACATTTTTGTGATGGACCTATTCCGTTACACGAAGAAGGTTTGATTCAAATGTGTATTTTTTCAATTATATATTAAGTTATATGTACAACTACAAAATGTTGTTCTAGCTCGTGGGCTGAGTGTGTCCCCTGAGCATCAGACGTACAGTAATTTATGATTATCAAAACCAAACCATTTGAGAAATGAATGTCTTTGTCTCTAGTGTGACCTCAAAATTTTCTAGTCTCAAATCAGATTATTAGCCATATACTTGTTATATATATATATATTTTCACAATATTACCCTTGTTAAAAATCCCCCGCTTAGCGCAGACACCGAATGACATCACTCAGATTCTCTGTATGCTTTATCATCCTTGCAATATTTATGAGGCTGTTCTGTCTCTACAAAGGCAGCAGTGCGAGTTATGCCATCGTTTATTATGTCCATCCATCCATCCATCCATCCATCCATTTTCTTCCACTTATCCGGGGCCGGGGCGCGGGGTCCTAGTAGGAAATGTTCTTGCCTTCATCTTGATTTCTGACGTGCTGCATGGTTTAATGAGTTCATCTCCTGTTGTTTGTAGACTTCATCTTCCTCTGATTGGTTGTTTGTGTTTACCCTGTCCTCAGGTGACCAATAAGGTTGAGCTGGAGCCGATGCAGTTTATTGATTGGATGAGGCTGGAGCCGCAGTCCATGGTGTGGCTTCCTGTCCTGCACAGAGTGGGCGCAGCGGAAACGGCCAAACATCAGGCCAAGTGTAACATCTGTAAAGAGTTTCCCATCGTTGGCTTCAGGTATACACATATAAACATACACGACCAGTAGAACATACTTGTTTGGACACACTTAAACCTTTTCACTTGAAGGTTTATGAAATAATGCTTGCGTCTAAATAAGAAATGATTTAAGATTTTGATCCTGCAATTTTAGTGAAGTGTCTTTATAGTTCCAGTCTGTGTTCGGTTATAATATAACAATTCGTTTATATTGATATTTCTTTGTATACTAATTCTATTCAATTCAGTTAAAACTACTCAACAGTTATTGATTCTTTGCGGATGTGTACTGGGAGTTGGCGTTTGTTTATGTTGTTGCACCCGAGACCAACTATAATTCTTCTAAAACATGGAAACTAATAATGACAAAAAAAAGTTATAGGTAAGCAGCACCTGTTAAAGTCCCCCTGATCCGGAAGTTGCGTTCATTCTGTAGTTTGACGCATTTACAAGTGAAATGGAATTTTGAATGAGAAAAGAGTGGGCGTGGCTATCATCTTTCTCTGCGATTTGATTGGATGTATAAAAACAGCTGTCGCATATTGAAATAGAACTGGCAGCAGGCTTACAGTTAAGGGGAGGAGTTAACGGATGCCTGGCCCAAGCCGTCTTACGTTCGTCATCTAAGATGGATATAGTCATTACAGGACGGGAGTGCATTTTCAGATTTTAACTAAAGGTTATGAGGGCACATGAATTTTAAAAGAGAATGACCCACAATGATAAACTATTTAAAATAAACGCTACAATATTTCATTAAAAATGGGCATTGGAATGTTTTATTTCATTGGGACTAAGTTAAAGCCGCAATCTGTAACTTTAGCCGCTCTATCGCCATCTCTGTTGGAAACATAACATTACAGGTTACCTAATGCAGTTATCTTTTCGTCATATGAAGTCAACAAAGTCGTGCCCAACAGGCAAATTATGGTGTGTGTTATTCAAATTATGCATCATGATTAAAAGCATACCATTGTAAATAGGGGGAAAGGTAAGGAGATTTGTTTTTATCAACTAGCTCAATGACAACTCCGCTATAATGTTGTTGTAGCTGTAGCTGCAGGTAGATTTCTGAGGTGTAATCTTTAAAGATCTGTGACAGATTTAAGATGCATGCAAACACACACACACACACACAGGTTTGCGTATGGCTGTCAGGGAGCGGAAAGGTTAGATTCACTCTTGAGGCCCAACATTCATCTAAATGTCAGGATCTGATAGCACACGTTAAATCGGAGCATGAGAGACGGGATCGTAGGAGTTACTGATCAGATGTGTGTCCTCTGGCACTTTCAAAGTTCACATCTAAACTAGAACTGCCAGAGTTCATGTGTTAACATTTCAAATTCATTCAACACCTTTTAAATAGGCAAGTATTTTTTACTAATTCACTAAAAGTAAATTGGTTAAAGAAAATTGTATTCAATTTAAAGTTCAGTTTTACCATTTCCTGTAAGGAGTAGTTCACTATAAAATGAATTTTTCGTGATAATTCACTTACCCACATGTCCTTGTTTATTTCTTCTGCCGAAAACAAATGAAATCGGGGGCTGTTGAAATTTCATAAAATTTCATGAATTTTCATTAAAAATCAAAGGTTTCACCGCAGCTTCAAAAGGCTCTACACAACACCAGCTGATGAATAAGGGTGTTGTCTAGCAAAACGATTCGTAATTTTCCAAGAAAACTTCAATATTATTTACTTTCTAAACATAAATACACGTCTTGCACTAAATCACGTAGTAAAGGTTACACATGACGTAGATGTCAAAATATTGAAACATATAATCTTGAACAAAGACATATAACGTGGCATTCAACATCCAAGAACTTTTGAACGCTCATCTTTCTCTACAAGCGTAAACACTGGGTCTGAACTTCCGCTATATAAGAAACACTGGAAAGCTTTCCTAATAGGCCTCAATATTTTTCTACGGAAGAAATAAACACACAGACGGCCTGTCCTGTATGACATGTGTTGGAGTGAATCATCATGACATTTCAATTTTATAGTGAACTACTCCTTTAAGCCCACTTTGCTCGATAAGTAAATGTATGTTGATTTAAGAGTTTTTAGATATTTGTACTAGAAAACAAGACAAAATGCTTAGTAGGAATTCATACCTTTGCAGTGCAAAAACATTTTTTGCAGTGTGTGATAAGTGATGTGTCGTACGTCCTCATTTGTCTCCATTGAGTATTTTACACTGTCACAGTCTGATCTTGTAGGTGTGCTGACCTTTTCAAATGTCACATGCATACATTAAGATTAGGTATTACAGTTGGGGACCCGTCGCTCTCTGTATTAAGACGTTGTGCTAAGTCGCACAACAAACCCCAGCATCCCCCGAGAACCGATCGCGTCACAGCAGACCATGGTGTTTTCAGAGTGGAGATTCAATCGGACGTTTGATAGAAGAGCTACAGACTGTGTTTTGTCAGTGATGGATAACAAGGACGACTAAACACAACACGAGCGAGGAACGGAGGAAATGAACGTCAGAGTCAATCAAATAGGATTCATCTCCCTAATGGAGAACAAATCTTGAGATGTATTTCTGCCAGATTGATGAATTCAATAAGCAAGAGACAAAATTTGGATCAAGTTTAACATTTTTATAGTTGTGGATAAATAAAGTAAAAAGCCGAAAATGTTAAGTGAATGTTATGTGCATGTCGCGGTCAGAACAGCCACTAGTCAATTATATCTGTCTGCCAATATTAAGAAAGTTTCAAACTTTTCATGTTTTAGAAATGAGGCTGAGTCTGTTTGCTCATTGTGTTTGTACAGTATTTTGGTCGTTTTCAACTATTTTGGCCGAACTTCGAGCTAAATCATTTTACCTACCTCTCACAAAAACTCATAACAAAGGATTATAAACATATTACCAATGGCGTGATTTATTAAAAGAAACACAGTTCTCAGCAGGGGCCTCAGACAGAGCTCGAACCACATCCGAAAGGAGGCCGTTTCAGAAAACACAGCACCTTTAACCGTCATAACATTTCATTCATGCAGCAGGGAGGTGAAAATATTACTCTCTAGAGAGATGAAATTCAATTGAATTTGCATTTCACGGAGACAAAATAAAACCAAAAACAAACACGCACACAGTTCTGCTCCCGTCTATAGTGGATTTACATTTTAATGAAGAAAATCTGCGGAATGACAACAGTTTTACGCAGTCTGTTAATTGTGTTATTGAATAAAACGGGATGTAATTGGAGTGAGAGGGTTTTGAAATGTTGTTATGTTGTGCTGTTGTGACAGACGGGTATAATACAGTTGACTTGAGTCGGGCAGAATGTCACATGCATGATATTATTCTTAGTTTTCAAAGGAATTTTGTGCTTTTGCTTAAAACCAGAAATAGCTTTCGGTAAGAGTGTTTGTTTTTGTACCCTTTATTTCTTTTTCTCTTATTGTAAGCTTAAACTTAAGGAAAGTTTTCGATTTCTTTGAAATTAGAAGGTAAAAGTGAATACGTATAAAGTAAGGATTGCTTAAATAACTGTGTTAAAGACACATTACAAAAGAATCAGTAAGAATTGTTTTCAATGTTTACCCATGTTCATGTTAAACATGTATCACTTGTTTTCTTCATTGGGACACTGAAATACATTTAAAAAAATGTTATCGTGGTTCTGTGTTCTCAATTTACTGTCAAAAAATACTCAAACAATAATGCTTTATGATGCCTGTGCTATATTTATTCCAAGACGTCTAAAGCGTTATTAAATCTTTGTGCGATGGACAAAAGGATGTTGAGAGTAAGGCTATGTTCACATTTGGCTTTGTTTTTTAAGCTACCGTCGTCTTTTTTTACATCATAATCCCACGGAGTAAACCGTGAGAGTGTCTTTTGAAGTAAAAAAAAAAAACTTCAAGCGTGTTTTTCACAGCTAGCCAATGACAAGCGAGTATCGAAACCCGTCTTTCCATAACAGCATGTAAGGAAGAGTAACACCGAAACGTCAGTTAGAGCATAGTTTTGTGTAAAATAAAAGTTTAATTTTCCTTTTCAATTACCTTTGATTGCATTTCTAGCGAGAAATACGTATCGTAGTTTTTATAATACATGTCATTGGTTTTGCAAAGACGCTCTCTGTTTATAATTCAAATAGAATTCTGTCACGCCGCCTATGAAGCTTTCCTTGAATCTGTTTCTCTGAGCTGCCTTCGTGCACAAACATTACCTGATCGACAGCGAGGCAACAAGTCGACTGCTGTTTTTATAGCAAAACAAAAATGCCCTCGGCTGCAACTTGTAAACAATTTTTCTCAGTTAAAAAAAGAACCTAAATGTAAACATAGCCTTAGTCGTTCTGGAGCGCCACTGTCCTTCAGTGTTTAACAGCTTACAAGATAACTCAAAAATTACAGGCCAGTGGGTTTGATTTGAAATCAACAGCCCCCCCCGGGACCCCTGATTTAACATCTGGCCTACTTATTCCGATTTGCCATATGGATATTTTAACCCTCCAAATGATTGTCAGTTTTTACAGTAAAGAACATCAAACTAACTCTTTTTCTCTCTCCGCAGATATCGTAGTCTGAAGCATTTCAACTACGACGTGTGTCAGAGTTGTTTCTTCTCTGGTCGTACAGCGAAGGGTCACAAACTGAACTACCCCATGGTGGAATACTGCACGCCGGTGAGTTAAAATTGTAATGCTTGTACATCAACCCACTCCCACAATTCCTCACACCACACCTGCATGAAAGAAAACATTATTTTTACAAAGTTATGGTGGGCAACGTGGTAGTATGTGTCCAAAACAAAACGTCAGAAACCTTAGAAATATGCGACCTATGCCCTTCGCAACAGTCTTTGCATCGAGAGCTCTCGTAAAATGCTGGGAGCAGAGCAGATGTGTTTCATTTGTTTCACTCTCAGATGTTTTCTTTCCAGTAGGGTCTGTAGTGTGTGTTGTCGCTGAGTAATGATCTTATCGTGTGAGAGGAATGGCTGTGTTTAGTTTGCCGTCCATGGCTTCGGGTGAGCCAGACAGTAGTTAGAACTCAGAGGCGCTTCATCTATTAGTATCACCGGCAGGCATTCCCATCACCTTCACAACACGAGCCGCATGCAACTGAAAATTTAAGGTGTTCAATTCAACATCTGTATTTCAGAGCGTGAAATTGAAAAGGCGTCACCAGGAACGATCAGCGTGACAGGGGTTCACCTTTTAAACAGTTTTCCTTTAGCTCTTCAATGCTCCGCGCAAAAATTCAGAGAAATTAGACTGAATAATAATATGAGTTGAAAGCGGTTTCACGTGGAGCGCCGGCACTTGAGCAGAAAGAGCCTCTTGGCTTGATTGATTAATCACGCAGCTTTGCAAGAACTGTCATCTTCTTCTATTGAGGCAGAAGCGGGTCTTTGATAGCTCATCTGTTGAAGGTTGTTCACTAGTACGGCAATTCACTGACCAAAAGTGACCAAAAGAAATGTATTTTCAAAAAGAGATTTCTTTATTGTTGGGATTTCAGACCCTAGAATGTCACAACTGGCCACCAGAATCAAGTTTTCCATTTAATAATTGGTAAGTAACTTTAAGTGCCTTTTAAAAAAGAAGTCTTAATCCTTCATTCATGAATCTTGTCAGAGTTGTAGCATGTGAAGAACATGCTTTTCATTTCAGACAAACCCAACAATTTCCATAAATCCCACTCCTCATACACACGGACAAACAACGCTACTGCCGTAACTATTAGAACAGATTTACTTCCATTTCAGCAGCAAATATTGTCATCGGCATTCGGAGAGCGGAAGATCAATATTGAACAGAATATGTTTTTGTGGCCCTCAAAAGGGCTGTTACACAGTTATTGCTTTTTCTTTGTGGTGATATTGCTTTTGTTGTGCTGATATTGTTTTTATTAGTTGAACAGATGTCCCACAAGCGTTCAGCCGAGTTAAGTCCTTTCGAAAGAAAAACTTCACCCAGACATCAAAATGATGTCATTTATTCACCCGCGTGTCGATAGCCATTTCCATACAATGAGTCACATTCATAAAACGTGCGCAGAACAGATTTCTGTCACATTTAGTTCAATGTGAAAGTTATGAATGATTTAACACACTAATATACCTTCATGAATGTGGCCTGTCGAATTTAAAGTGTAAACCAGGTCAATAAATTACGGCACATTATAAAAACCGTAATGCCGCGTTCACACCAAAAGCGAAGCTTTGCATTCCGCACTCTATATTAATAGGCGACGGTCAAACCAGACGTGTCTATCAGCTCTTTGCGGCTCAAGGTGAAATATTTTTTTATTTTGCGTGGAAGATGCGATTGAGGCGGATGTCACGCATTGAGCAACTTGCGTCATTCGCATAGCTATATGTTCGTGTCTATTTGTGTCTTTGCATTGACCTTGGATGTCATTTACTTACGCAAATAGTTCAATTCACGTTTGGTGTGAACACAGCGTAAGACTCATGTATAATGTTCAACTCTTGTATAGTATTTACTTCAAGCAGCAATCCATAACCTAACCCATAGCTTCTATATCGCCATCTATGTGTAAAACATAAAATTGCAGGTTTACATGCTCAAAACTGACACTTCGTATTATTAACTAAAAATATTTGTGTTTTCAATCAAATAATGTCATGAAACTGCCAAGATTAACTGTTGAGATTTGTCTCAATAATATTTCAGTGAGTGTCATGTATACTCTACATACTTTATCTGACTCGAGTGCGGACGTGCAGACAGACAGAGACATTCTGAAGTGGTTTGTGTGTACCAGACTGAAACACCTCAGCTCAGCCTCAGTAGGCAAATGGAGGACAAGACGAGTGATAGTCGGATCAGTCTTAGATCTCGAGGGTCACACACGCTTTAAAGAGAAAGACAAGAAAGATGTTTGACTAATGAGCTCTGCTTAACTTCATTGTACTACATTTCACTGACATCAAAACCTGAGCGTGTATACTTTCATGTGCTTGTTCCAGCCTCTGATGTTAATTGTGTGCCTTTCTAAAAATAAAGCGTGGAAAGTTGTGTTTTCAGGTCAGAGATCCATAGAGAACTCTCAGCTGTAAATCCCATCAGTTAGAAAATGTCAACCCTAAAAATCTGTTCGATGATGTTCTTGTTACAGATATGCGGCATAGTAAACATTTTTGATTGTGAAATCGAGTATAGTGGCCTCTAGGGCCTCTGACCTATAGGGCCTCTATATTCACATGACGTCACGCATCTTCTGTTCTGCAGCGAATACGGCTATTAACATGCCTGATACTAAACACAATAATAATCTTACCGATGTCTTGACCACTCGTATTTTCAGTCACTGTTGTTAAATTCTAGTGCGACAGCAAAGTGGATGCTCTTCTTCTTCTTGTTTGTTGCAAAACGGAAGTTATGATACACTGCTTTTGCGAAAAGGGCGGAAGATGAATGACGTCATTGTGAAAAGGGCCTATTGCTAAAAAGGATATCCACATACACATCTTCTAATCTGGCATCTCTCTTTCTCTTTTTCACACCACCGGGGGGGGGCATGCGGGATTTTTCACCAATATTTTAAAAAAAATTTGTCGCGAGGAGATTTTTTGTGAGACACCCCCCCGGGGTGGTTGTGCGGCCGGCCGGGGGGGGAGGGGGGGAGAAAAAAGAGAAAAAAACATTATCAAAAAAAAAAAAAAATTTTTTTTTGTTTTTTTTTTTTTTTTTTGTGGGTGGGTGGTGTTTGTTTTTTTTCTTTTTTGGGTTGTGGGGGGTGGGGAGAGGTTTTTTTTTTTTCTCTGTGATTTAATATATTTTTTTTTTTTTTTGATTTTTTTTTTTTTTTTTTTTTTTTTTTATTTTTTTTTTTTTTTTTTATTCTTTAAATGTGAACTGAATTATTTTTGTTTAACTGAATACTCAAATAGAAAAATGTGGAGGTATGACTTCATTTATTGGTTTTTGATTGGATTGTGAAGTTTTCCCTATTTTTGAGATCGGTTATCATTTTTCTCCTCTATTCAATTTGTCTCGATTCATTTTCAGCAGGGTGTTCTCTATCTGAACACTCACATTTGAGATCAGATAGTGAATTTTTTTCATGTGGATAAACTATTTAGAATTGCTAAAGAAAATTTATGAATTTCTCACAATGTTCCACATTGGTGCCAATTATTTTATTCACTGAGCTCGTGGCAGTGAATTCTGAGAATGTCTTCAGTCCTGAAGGATTTATGCGATGCCATGGAAATGCGTCTCACCTTTTTAAGTTGCTCTCTAGATTTGAAAGCAAAACCCAAGTGTAAAATCTCATAAAAATACAAATTTATCACAGTTTCTTCATTAAGGCACGTATGATTTCTAGATCGTTTTGATCTCTAATATTCATGAATTTGAGCCGCTTTGAAATAAAACTTCTGCTCAAATGACAAGGAACTAAAGATGACCCATTTCTTCACTTAGCACCGATTATAAGCCGGAGTGCCGAAATGTGTGCCTGCACCCCACAGGCTTCCTGTCAGTCCACATTAGCGTGACGTTCAGCCGATCTTAGCCCTCTCTGATACCAGACCGGTTTATAAAACCTTTGATTTTTGGTTTTCTGAGCAGACACGCTACAGTCTGCGGCGGAACGTGTAAACTCCGGCTCCATGCGTCAGATTTAACCAAGAGTGATGACCATGCCTAGAATATATTCACAGCTCCTTCAACAGCAAAATAAACCCTACAGTGTTTGGGTTTCCTCAAATTGAAAAGCACCAGGGGATATTGACCGACTTTTATTGGAGAGCTTGCATTTGTTGATTCTGTCGGCGTTCATTTAGAGAATCCCTCATTACTTTGAATTCGGCAGTCTGTACATAGTGATACACCGGGCGGCTATTTAACGGCCGGGATAACTGGACCGTGTCGCTGTTGACAGTTCATATATCTCCCTCCTAGAACATCTTGCTTTTCTTTCTTTAGCTGGTGTTCCTTCTCTGTTCTCCATGAAAGTCAACATGAAATCAAAAAGACCCAATTTATTATCTTAATACATGTTTTAGGTCTTGTGCCCTGGTCATCATGTGTCAAAATGGGATAGCTTTTTGGACCTCTGAAATGACTTTTTTCAGCTGGTGTCAACTTGACTATTGGATAATATCAGCCATCAGCCAAATGTTGAGAAGTAGGCTGCTGCTTTACTGTATTTACTGCAGCTTTTTTACATTTTTCCAACAGCAGCCATTAATACCAAAGTAATAATAGCCTCATGTTTAAAAGCGTTCATTTCAAATTTTTTTATTTTTTTACAAAAAAATTTGTGGTTTTAACCATTTTAACATCAAGCGTAGCCTTGATGCATAAGCAAGTTTGTATTAATCACTCATAAATAGACATTACGTCATGGACATTTTGGTCAAGATTGAGTTATTATTATAATGCGATTAATGCCTTGAATCTTACAATATTGTGTATCATGTATGAAATCATTTAAATGTTGTTTCAGCCATGCTCATCTCTAGAGTATTTTTTTTACCCTTCTCACATTCTATGGATAAAACATTTAGATACAGCAATTAACACAGCCTCTTATGTTTTAATTGAACAAGACTAAGCATCCTATTAATATGAAATAAGTGTCATAAACAGTTCACTTATTTCGTTTTATTAATAAAATGATAAGTGTAATAATGTGTGCTCAATATCGCAAAACTACTCACAACACAGAAATGACCTTATAATTCCAAGGCGACGATTAATCCAGTATATCTTTTATAAAAGGCGACGTGTATAATTTTCTATAACGCAGAAACAACCTATATCGGTAATCAGAATGAAAAAAGGATTTCAGCAGAAAAAGCAATAAAATACATACATTATTCATTCCTATATTAAAATGATGCTTTGCGCAAAGTAAAAAGACAGGATTACGTTTATTATCGTCACTTATTTTTTTACTGAATTGTATGTTTAATCATTTAATCTTTTTATGGTGGTTTCATGTGAATGAACCAGTTTCTCGTAAAGACAGCACAATTTATTGGGAGTTGGAACTAGTTTACGAGGCGGATTCTTTGCACTGATTTGTATGTTTTAGTGTGATCTTCTTACACTTCTAATCACATTGTAGAAATTCGTACGAAATCGTCACCTTGTAAAATAGTTACGCTTTCCTGCGAGATCAGGTTGGTCGAGATGCTCTCGAAAAGCTTTAAAGGTGATTGCCTAGTTTGTTGTTCTCCGTTCTCTGTAAACTCGCTTTCAGTTTTGCCTCTGTGAAGAAACAGAGCCCCTAGTCACAATTCAATCAGTTTCCATAGGACGAAATCAAGCCCCGCCCTACACTTCTGTCTCATTTCATTTGACTCAGAATTGGTTCACATTACCGAAGTAAGACAGGCTGCGGTTTTTAAAGCTTATTGTTGACTTTAAAGTCCTTTTATAGAACTTTAACCAACTTTCGTAAAGAGTTTATTGCCTGTCTCTGCTAGTCTTCCTTTAGAATGAAACAGGCTGTTTGTAAGATGCTCAGTGGCATTGCTTTTGTCTCCACGTCAAAGTTGCATCAGCTGAAAAAAACGAAACCACCTTCGTCCTGCGGTGAGAATGAAGGGTGGTAAATCCAAAAGCCTCTTGCATTTCGCATGCAGAAAATTGAACAGATTTAACTCTGAATATCTCATCCTGCAATTACAGTCTTTTCTCCCGTGTGGCCGCTTTTAAAAGAAAATATGGCACTTTTTCATCATCTCCGAGTGAACCGAACTTTCCCAAATTAAACCTTTCCCTGTCGAGTCACAGCCGGGCGTTTGATCTTCTGTGCCAGGTGTCGTGTGAGATTACCAGCGAGTTTTCATTTCAAAAGACGCTGATATGAAATCGAGATAAATTAAAGCGTAAAGATTGAATTGGAGATCTGATCCGTGTGGTTCTAAACTCAAATGTGCGTGTGTACAATTTACAAGTTTACACTTTCGATTCACTTTTTTCTTCTTGGCAGAAGCAGTTTACACTCGTGACGGTGTTAAAGAGTTACAGAGAGTTTGAGAAGGGATTTGATGAATTTGAATATCATATATTCAGAGAAAAGTCAGTTCTGACAAAGGATTATTCGGAATAACTTCAGTTTTAGTCCGTTCCTCGCACAAATCTGTCTATGACTTGAGAATGTTCTGGACACATGTGAAGGAATATTTTTATAAGACCTACTTTTGTGCGCATTTTTGAACAACTTTTGTCCTTATTCACTTTAATTGTGTGTAAAGCATCAATGTAATGTTCGTGTCATTTTGTGTTTTGTTTTACCAATGGATTCCTTTGATATCAAAAGAATGAGACGGGTGTAAAAGATAGAATTTGAATTGATGTGTAAATGGTCCTTTTTCACAAGCCTGAAATCCAGTTTTTATATATATATATATATATTTAATGTATGTACGTTCATAACACTATACGTTGTATTATATTACTTAAATTTAAAGCAATATCATGTATTTCTTATACAGCGTCTATGGAAGTCAAGTAAATTTGACATCATTCTCTATTTTGACTGCTGTTATTAGACTCTCTCTGTTTGTGTTTCATTTTGTTGAAAGTAGTGAAAACACTGTTGTTGAGTTTATCTTTTGCTATGTGAGCAAAAAATATATTTGTATATATTTAGTCATGGTCATTTAAAAAACAAAATTCTAGCACACCTTAACACTTTGTGCTGCCCCCTACAGCACTGGAGGGGTATTTCATCACCTCGTCCTTTTGTGCGGTAGTGCCGTGCACATTGTGAAACCTCTGACCCTAAAAAACGTTCTGTTCCTCCCTTCTCCCCCCAACCTCCCTCTCTTCCTCTGTTTTTTGTTTTTCTTTCTCCCTTGCAGTCCGGTCACTCTCATCAGCATGTGTCCAGAGGAGTATGAGTGAGTATCTTCCTCCGCACAGCATGCTGCTCACCTCAATGCATGGAGCGACAGTCCCACCTGCACGCCCCCCCACCTCCACCCCACCATGTTTTTTGTCTAACCTTCTTCCTCAGTTCGTTTGTCCCAATAACACGCAGCCTCCACTGTAGATCATAAGACGTGTCATTTGTTGTTGTCATGACGGTGATCGTTTGTGTTTATCTTTATGTACGTTATAGGCTGTCCACATCACCACAACTCCCTCATGATGACACACACTCACGGATAGAGCAGTACGCCAGCAGGTATATCTCACTGCCAACCACACAGAATGAGAGAAAACTAACATGTTCTCATAACTAACAACGTTATTTTGGGTGGCCACTTCATACTGTATGAATTCACACAATCTGAAACATGTCAGAATGAAGCTCCAGATCATAATTATGAATAAATATGAATGAGCCACCTCGTGAAATAGTTATGAATTGGATAAAAAGGCTATATAAGTACACAAGTAAACACCATTTTTCCAACATTGTAACGTATTATTTTACGTTATAAGGTAAAAGGGTATTACTAGTTTGTTGACATGTAAATGATCATTTGTGATGAATTGATGTCGCATATCAAAACTAGCAGCTGCCCTTACGCTGTCATAAAACCTCACCGCAATGGAAAATCTGAGACTGATCCGCAGTATGAATGCACATACGCCCGAAAGACCTCTGGCTTTCCTCCAAAGCCAATTTAATCTGGTAGCACACAGCGTATATTTGGTGCGTATCAATTCGATTTACACCTACACAAAGATAAAGCACACCACGCATACACAAACGTCCCAGCCGCGTCATGTGCTGACCTTCTACTCATAAAGACTCGAAAATGGATTTTCATCGTCAGCTAGATACTCTCAATGTCACTAGCACACATACACACATAGTTATTACAGGATTGTGAATAAAGACTACGGCTGAACCCTCCATCCCATTATAGCAACTCCAGGAGATGGTGAGACTGTAATCCATCAGTGTGTGTGCGTGCGTGTGTGTTGTACAAGTTTAACACTAAACACGAGAACTGTGTTTCACGCAGGTTTGTTTTAGAATTGGTGGTTTTCAACCCTTTCGGATACACCTATGCTCATATTTCAGTTTTGATTTGTTTTCATTGATTACTCATGCTACATATGAATAAACATGTTAGAAGACACACTGAATCATTTTTATTCTAATAAACACTGGAAACCTGTCTTTTTGACCTCTTCAGGTTAGCACAGATGGAGCGTTCCAATGGATCTCTGCCCACAGACAGCAGCTCGACCACTGGAAGCATGTAAGTGACTATTGTGCTTTTACATATAATATGCAAATGTTCTATTTATTGTAATGCGTGATTTGAACGGGATGTCTGTTTTGCCGGTTTATTCATTAAAATTTGTGACAAACTGGTATTTTACTGGCACCCCAGGTCTAAAAAAATGGATTGTAAATGGATCAATGAACAAGTGTTAGAAATGAACATCCATGTTGTCAGAGGTCGGGATATTACTTTCTGGTTTAATTTCTAAAACTACTTAACAAACCTAAAAAGTTACAGCGCAAACTAAGAAACATAAAACTTTTCTGATATAATGCAATAAAGCTGGATTCACACCAAACGCGTACAATCCGTGTCTTTACATTCGCTTCTATCCGTGTCTTTACATTTGCATCTATCCGTGTCTTTACATTCGCATCTATCCGTGTCTTTACATTCGCATCTATCCGTGTCTTTACATTCGCATCTATCCGTGTCTTTACATTCGCATCTATCCGTGTCTTTACATTCGCATCTATTCGCGACTTCACATTCGCTTCTATCCGTGTCTTTACATTCGCATCTATCCGTTCCTTTACATTCGCATCTATCCGTGTCTTTACTTTTGCATCTATCCGTGTCTTTACATTCGCATCTATTCGCGACTTCACATTCGCATCTATCCGTGTCTTTACTTTTGCATCTATCCGTGTCTTTACATTCGCATCTATTCGCGACTTCACATTCGCTTCTATCCGTGTCTTTACATTCGCATCTATCCGTGTCTTTACATTCGCATCTATCCGTGTCTTTACATTCGCATCTATCCGTGTCTTTACTTTTGCATCTATCCGTGTCTTTACATTCGCATCTATCCGTGTCTTTACATTCGCATCTATCCGTGTCTTTACATTCGCATCTATCCGTGTCTTTACATTCGCATCTATTCGTGTCTTTACATTCGCATCTATTCGCATCTTCACATTCGCATCTATTCGCGTCTTCACATTCGCTTCTATCCGTGTCTTTACATTCGCATCTATCCGTGTCTTTACATTCGCATCTATCCGTGTCTTTACATTCGCATCTATCCGTGTCTTTACATTCGCATCTATCCGTGTCTTTACATTCGCATCTATCCGTGTCTTTACATTCGCATCTATCCGTGTCTTTACATTCGCATCTATCCGTGTCTTTACATTCGCATCTATCCGTGTCTTTACATTCGCATCTATTCGCGACTTCACATTCGCTTCTATCCGTGTCTTTACATTCGCATCTATCCGTGTCTTTACATTCGCATCTATCCGTGTCTTTACTTTTGCATCTATCCGTGTCTTTACATTCGCATCTATTCGCGACTTCACATTCGCATCTATCCGTGTCTTTACTTTTGCATCTATCCGTGTCTTTACATTCGCATCTATTCGCGACTTCACATTCGCTTCTATCCGTGTCTTTACATTCGCATCTATCCGTGTCTTTACATTCGCATCTATCCGTGTCTTTACATTCGCATCTATCCGTGTCTTTACTTTTGCATCTATCCGTGTCTTTACATTCGCATCTATCCGTGTCTTTACATTCGCATCTATCCGTGTCTTTACATTCGCATCTATTCGTGTCTTTACATTCGCATCTATTCGCATCTTCACATTCGCATCTATTCGCGTCTTCACATTCGCTTCTATCCGTGTCTTTACATTCGCATCTATCCGTGTCTTTACATTCGCATCTATCCGTGTCTTTACATTCGCATCTATCCGTGTCTTTACATTCGCATCTATCCGTGTCTTTACATTCGCATCTATCCGTGTCTTTACATTCGCATCTATCCGTGTCTTTACATTCGCATCTATCTGTGTCTTTACATTCGCATCTATTCGCGACTTCACATTCGCTTCTATCCGTGTCTTTACATTCGCATCTATCCGTGTCTTTACATTCGCATCTATCCGTGTCTTTACATTCGCATCTATCCGTGTCTTTACATTCGCATCTATCCGTGTCTTTACATTCGCATCTATCCGTGTCTTTACATTCGCATCTATTCGTGTCTTTACATTCGCATCTATTCGCATCTTCACATTCGCATCTATTCGCGTCTTTACATTCGCATCTATCCGTGTCTTTACATTCGCATCTATCCGTGTCTTTACATTCGCATCTATCCGTGTCTTTACTTTTGCATCTATCCGTGTCTTTACTTTTGCATCTATCCATGTCTTTACTTTTGCATCTATCCGTGTCTTTACATTCGCATCTATCCGTGTCTTTACATTCGCATCTATCCGTGTCTTTACATTCGCATCTATCCGTGTCTTTACATTCGCATCTATCCGTGTCTTTACATTCGCATCTATCCGTGTCTTTACTTTTGCATCTATCCGTGTCTTTACTTTTGCATCTATCCATGTCTTTACTTTTGCATCTATCCGTGTCTTTACATTCGCATCTATCCGTGTCTTTACATTCGCATCTATCCGTGTCTTTACATTCGCATCTATCCGTGTCTTTACATTCGCATCTATCCGTGTCTTTACATTCGCATCTATCCGTGTCTTTACATTCGCATCTATCCGTGTCTTTACATTCGCATCTATCCGTGTCTTTACATTCGCATCTATCCGTGTCTTTACATTCGCATCTATCCGTGTCTTTACATTCGCATCTATCCGTGTCTTTACATTCGCATCTATCCGTGTCTTTACATTCGCATCTATTCGCGTCTTCACATTCGCATCTATTCGCGTCTTTACATTCGCTTCTATCCGTGTCTTTACATTCGCATCTATCCGTGTCTTTACATTCGCATCTATCCGTGTCTTTACATTCGCATCTATCCGTGTCTTTACATTCGCATCTATCCGTGTCTTTACATTCGCATCTATTCGTGTCTTTACATTCGCATCTATTCGCGTCTTTACATTCGCATCTATCCGTGTCTTAACATTCGCATCTATTCGCGTCTTTACATTCGCATCTATCCGTGTCTTTACATTTGCATCTATTCGCTTCTTCACATTCGCATCTATCCGTGTCTTCACATTCGCATCTATCCGTGTCTTCACATTCGCATCTATCCGTGTCTTCACATTCGCATCTATCCGTGTCTTTACATTTACTCGCGCAAATCGCTTCTTTCGCGTTATGTGTGAACACCCCATAAGAGCTTGTTTTTCTTTGACAGCAGCGAGTACATTTTGACAGTCGTTGTTTAGGGTTGTTTAGAAACTGATATCCTGACGTCTGACAACATCGGAAGTCACTAACGCTTGTGCATAAATTGTAGTGAATTTCACAATACTAACAATTGAAGTCAGCAAAAAACAATTACAGTATTGGACTGAAGATAGTGATACGTCACATGATCCATCTAATGTAGTTCAGTTGGAGTTGGAGTAAAAATTTTACCTGTTCAACTGGTCCATTATGGCTACCAACATCAGAGATGTGTGTTGTAGCTAAAGTGCAGTCATGATGGAGAAGTTATTTTTACTCTAGATGATTTCACTTTTCTGTATTAGACGGATTCAATTAACCTTTATTGGCAAGGCACAATGACAGTTAAGTGAATATGATTTGTCATTGCTCACGTGCAGGAGTGTAATAAAAAAACGATGCATGGAAAACCGAGCCATAAATTGTCAGCGTTTGAAAGAGTCTGATTCATGCTTCAATAATCATTCAGCTAGTTCACGATATGATGTATTACGCACAGCTGCAGTTCACATACAAATGCTTTCCTGCACAATGGGAAATTTACTTAAACATGAAAAAGCATTGCTTGTGTGGAAGAAAAGATGCTGTAAAATGTCAGACAGTGATTAAACATGTTACATGATCGAGAGCGGCTGTTGTCTGGTGCGGTGTGATTGAGTACAGTAATTCCTCATATCTATTCTGACATGTTTCTTAATGGCTTTGGTGCCAGTGGAGCTTGAATCAGATCCTTCAGTGAGCTGCGTTAGGTCACAATGCTGACGGATGAGACAAAGAGAGAAGACCACAGCACAAGAGATAAAGAGAGAGAGAAATGAAAAACTAGACTCAGATGAAAGTTACTGAAGTGAATCAGAGTAGTGGAGGAGATATTGAAATATGCTAAAGCTTTTCTGTAAAGTTCTCGCGGTAACGCTTTATAATAAGCTGCTATTAAATGCATTAGCTAACGATGAAGTATTTCGTTTTCCAGCATTTATTAATCCTTGTTAAAGTTAGTTAATACAATTATTCATGTTAGTTCATGGTGCATTAAATGATGTCAACCGACTCAACGTTCCATTTTGAAAATTTTTTCGTAAATGCTGAAATTAACATTACTAAGCTTGTAGCTTGCTGTTGTAGAAGGATTGACACAGTGTTAGTTAACAAAAAACGCCTTATTGTAAAGTGTTTCCATTATCGCGATAATTTTTGATGGCAGAGCCAGTTTCAAAGATCCAAAGCTTTGTTAACATCTGTCATTACATTACATTTCAACAAATGTGCATAACTCTCACTCGTCGTCTGTGTTTTTATCAGTTTTTACCATTGAAACTTGTGCGCAGAACGGATTCAAAGGCAATAAATACTGAAGTTACACCATCGATAGCAGCGGCCGTTCCAACCGCTGTTTGCCCTGACATGATGGGCTGTGCCAGCTTTTGAAAAACTGATCCCAAATAAGATGAATTGCCAGAAAAAGTACGATGTGATCCACAGAGAGAAAAACACTCAATAACATCAGTGGATAAATTCTCATGCGAGGACTGATGAGCCATTATCAATGCATATGAATCAAACACACTCAGAAGTTTATGACACTGCATCATTCCTCTAAGAGAAATCAAAACACTTAAATCATGTTGTCATGCCTTAAAGGAACACTTCACCCGAAACTGAAGACGATGTCATCATTTACTCGTCCTCATGTTGTTCCAAACCTGTATAAATGACTTGGTTCTGCTAAACACAAAGGAAGATATTTGAATGAATGTCAGTAACCAAACAGATCTCATCCCCCATTTTTTTTACTGCCGTAGTTATTTCAATGGCAGTAAATGAGGGATGAGTTCTTCTTGGTTATGGACATTCTTCCAAATATCTTCCTGAAATTAATAAAGGTTTGACTTCAGGGTAACTAAAATTTGTAGGTGAACTATCCCTTTAACTCAAAAACTATATCTCTGAGTAGAGTTCCTGCTATATCATAGTTTTGAATTATACCAGACGTTTGGAATCTTACCCCTTGTCTACACCGGACGCGGAACGAAACGACAAAATACAACAGAACGCATTCAAATTTATTATAGTTTTTAATATTTTTATCCACACTGGATGTGGCACGATGTACCCATTAGGAACAAACCGATTGCCGTGCCAATCGCATCCGGTGTAGAGAAGTATTTTGCCTCTCTGTTTGAAACATACAAATACTTTACATACTTATCAGTCATCCGTAAGTTTAAAATGATGTCAAGTTGACATTTCTCTGGGATATCATACCCAACAGCTCAACTTGTAAATGATCATTTTTTTAAGCTTGATAGCTACAATTTAGCAATAATTGCACTATTTTGGCAAAGTTACCGATCGCAACAAATGAACACGACCATTAGCACTGCACATTCACACAAACACTTTTCTAATGAGAGTAGTTATTGTTCAAGGCAAGCGACCGCCATTTTGACTCAAATAATGAGGAACCGGGATCATCTTCCTCTAGAGGTTTGTGATGGCTACAAGAGTTTATTTTAGAAAGTGAGCGTGGTTGCGTGCGATTGCATCATAATTTCACTATTGTATCATAGATAGAGATTGTCAGTCGATGGTCAGTTTCATCAGGACGAAAGCCATGCGACAGAAGCATTTATATCTCACGGTCATGTGGGAACTGCGAGTTTCTGTTTGCAAACAGTTAAAGCGCTGATAAAATAATCTTATTAACAGCCCTCAAAAACCGAATTACCTCCGCTGTCTCTCTCTCTCTCTCTCTTTCTTTGTCTTTCTTCTGCTCGATGGAAGCAGATGGAACTAATTCCATTCCTCCCGTCCTCCGCATACACCTTGTTTATCTGTTCCTAATGCATTAACATCCTCGTCAGCATCATATATTTACTTGTGTGAGTGTGTTTGAGACGGAGACAGAGAATTTAGGGTTTTCATTAAATGTTTCTGATGGATTGGTGTATAATGCCATTATCTGTTGGGTTTAATTGAGTGCAGGAGGGAAGATTTTGTGCTTTAAAATGCGACTAAAACCCACTTGGTGTTTTTTATAAGTAGTTCCTAAAATATTTTGGTGGTCATCTGCCTCATCTTTCTTTACTTAATGGAGTAGTTTAGCCGGGAAAATTATTCTGTCATCTTTTACTTACTCTCATGTCATCCCAAACAGTGTTACTTTCTTTCCCCTGTGAAACACAAAAGAAGATATTTTGAGAAATGTCTCTGTGGTTTTGACTCAATGGAAGTCAATGTTGTCGGGTTCCCAACGTTCTTCAAAATATCTTCCTTTGCGTTCTGCAGACGAAAGAAACTCGCACCGATTTGGATTTGAAGATTGCAAGAGTGACACTAAGGAAGTGGAGAGGGGAGGATAAGATATATTTTTTTTTCATTTCATATCGTCCTCACTATCCTCGTACGCCAGCTCATGTTAGCTTCCTCATTTCCTGTGGGTGTCTGCTCCGGGGTTTAGCCGAGCGTCTGAACTCTGTTTACACAGCAGCTGATCAATGCAGCCGATGCACAATCACACAGGCACAAGCGGGACGTCTCCTTTACCCCTCTCTGTTCCTCTCTGTCTCAGCCCTGAGGCGATATACAGCCGGTGGCTGATGGGAAATCTCATATGCGCACAAAAACCGAGAGCAAGCAATCGCTTTGTCTCCAACTTGCGCCTTTCTTTCTGTTGGGCCGGAGGTTCCTGTGGGAGATGTAGGCAGCGATGTGGTTTTCTGTCAGGATGGTTTCCTGCTCTGATTGAACGCTACCGGTATCCGTCCCTCCTCATTCAAGCGTAATACTACTCATAGAATAACTTTCTTTATTCTCCTTTTTCAGAGTTGAGAATCCTCTTAGTGGATTCATCTGGACTGCTGAATGTGTTCGGTTACATCCAGGCAGGTCCCTCATTTCTCTGTTTTAAATGTTTTTATAGACACACTTTTATTTAACAAACAACCCTTTTTTACCTAAACCTTCTGAAATCAAATTCTTCTTTAGGTTTGCATATTTTGCTATCAGGTAAGGTCGGTATTTTAATTACTTTTAGTTATTTGAATGGCGGCCTTGAAGGGATAGTAAAGGATAGTATAACCAAAAAGGAACATTCTGTCATCATGCACCCTCAAGTCATTTCAAATCTGTATGAGTTTCTTTTGTCTGCAGAACACAAAAGAAGATATTTTAAAGAATGTTGGTAACATTGACCCCCCCATTGACACAAAACATTTCTCCAAATATCTTCTTTTGTTTCCCACAGAAGAAAACCTCATGTACAGGTTTGGAACAAATGCTGTAATATAGCATAAACCGCCGGTTTATGTGGTAACAGTTGAATTGACTTCACTGAAAACAAAAGATCAGTGGCCGGATTCACAATGTTCTGCAGACAAAATATAAGATTGTTGTTGAGATACATTGTAGGACGTTTGTTAGAATGTCGGTGCGATTCTCAAGCATTTCTTAAAAAGTTCTCCAATATTTTTGTTGAAATGCTTTGTCGACGATAACACTTGCTTGCTCTTGTTGTAACTGTATATGTTTATCTATACAATAAACTTTGTGTATAACAAGCACAATGCATTCTTATATAGCCTATCAGCATGTCATGTGTTAAACGGCATTTACGATCACATCTTAGCTAAAATGTTAGCAGGCGTTAAAAACTCCTTTTGTATGTTAATACGCCACAATTTTTTTCACCCTCTTCATTTCGAGTCACTTTGTCCCAGAATAATGTAAAAATCACTCAGTTTTTAATAATGTAAGACCTTATCATTATCCATATATATCAATATAAATATTCCTTAACGGCAAGTAAACGTCAACTTTAAGATTCTGGCTCAATACAATACACATCGCATGTGAAACAACCAAATACATGTATTAAACATCTTACCTTTTGAGATGTAAGACAACCGTGAGGCTGTCTTCATTTTAAGATATTTACGACAGCTTTTGTGTCGAGAATTTGGATTCGTCTTCATTTTAAGATCAATCTTGAGAAAAACGTCTAAAGAAGTTTTTATCGGGAATACATAACATTCCTGCAACAGATCAGCCGCACTCTTGAATAAAAGGGTTAGACAGGTCGAATGAATAATGGAGAGATAAAAACAAGACAACGAGTCGTTTTGGCTCCTGTCACACGCTCTCTGTGACTTTATGTCTAGTTAATGGACCTGCTGTGAGCTCCATCGCCTTTGGCACGTTTAGAATAAGTCTATTGACTCAAATTAGTCCTTTTATTGTTTAGTTTTTGTGAGAAATGAGAAGAAAAAGGAAAGTGTAGACGAAAGTCGGAAGCGTTATCTAGTGAAGGAAGAAAATGAAAAGAGTTTCACAACAAAAGGGAGGATCACTGGTCAAAGCCACAATAGTTTGATAGCAAGTTGTTTGAATATTTTAATGTTGCACATGAAATATGGCCTCTATTATCATAGTTTGTCCAAAACACACTTCATTAAAGAAACAATTCAAGACTTGTTTTAGTTTGTTGTGGATGTGTACAGGCAGCTCAGCGGGCGTCCTTCACAGCACAAGCACATGATAATTACTGAGCTAATAAGCCGTTGCCTGGATTTTCTCCTCGGAGGAACTTCTGGGTCTCAAAGTAACACCGATGCTACACTGGAGAACAAACGTGAAACTGTTTTCCTTCATTAATGCCATATGCTGGCTGATATTTCCTTCCAGCAAGGTCACAGACATACACACGATTGATATCATGAAAACATTTCACCTCAACATCAAAATGATGTTCAAAATAAAATGGAATTTTGTAAGAAGAAGTAACCTTGGACCACAAAGCCAGTTATAAGTAGCACAGGAACATTTAAGTAATAGCCAAAATACATTGTGTGGGTCAAAATGATTGCCAAAAATCAGTAGGTTTTTAAGTAAAGATCATGTTCCATGAAGATATTTTGTAAGTTTTCTACCGTAAATATATCAAAACTTTATTTGCGTGAGTAATATGCTATGCTAGGGACTTCGTTTAGACAACTTGAATGGCGATTTTATCAATAACTACATTTACCATGTAAACTACTAACAATTTTTTTCGCACCCTCGGGTTCCAGAGTTGTAAGTAGTTGTATCTCGATCAAATGTTGTCCTTTCCTAACAAACCATACATCAATGGAAAGCTAGTTGGTTAGTTGCTATTGCTATCCCCTATAAAACAGCTTAGCCTCGCTTTACCCCGCACACATTTGAAAGATATTACAGTCGTGTCTCAATATCTACTGTGTTCCATGAGGCTATAAAACCTTGCTTGACTGCCAAGTAGACAAGTTCACGTGAGTTGTTCTTCAACAAAAAGCATTTGACAACGATGAAACCAAAGACACTTTTAAGAGCCTGACGCTCCCTGAAACCAAAGCATGTGATTGCCGAATATGAGACAGAGGAAAATGAAGACGGGATAAAGGGAAGAATAGACACGAGTCATCAGGGGGGTTATGCGTTGAATATGACACACAGATTTTACTGATGCTCTTCAGAGACACACACTACACATGCATTTATTTTCTCATGCCATTTCATCTCTCTTTATCTCTTGGTGACCAGTTCAGCGGCCTTTTCCCTCGTGAACCTCTTTATCTTTAAATGTCCCCATCACTGTCTGTATATATAGTGCTTTTAAAGCAAGAACTGTATTAAAGGCATGCTTCTTTTACTTCTAGAAAAAATGTACACTTTTATTTCAACTAGTAGTTTCAGATCTTGAGTTTTGTTTATTTTAAAAGGATATTTATAGAACAGATTAACATAATTTATATTAGCAAAACACTCTCCTCTCTGTTATTGGTCGCATGTTTTTTCTGTCCCAAATTCATGTCACTGGTTCAGTAAATGTTGGGCTGTTCAGGGCCAAAGCAACAAATGCGTGTACATCTGTTAGATTTTTTTCATATTCATAAGGCCATTGTAGCATATTGTCAATGTCTTACTGAAACCTCACATGTTTGTTTTCCTGATTTAAATTTCTTTCATTATTGTTGGTCACCCTTCATGTTTGTCTGTGGGTTTTGCAAATATTTAAAGGGATAGTTCGCCCAAAAGTAAACTTTCTGTCATCATTCATTCACCCTTTTGTTGTTTCAAACCAGAACACGAAAGAAGAAATAGAATAATGTAGGAAACCAAGCAATTCTGCCGCACCCTTGACTTCCATCGCAGTTTTGTTTCCTAATATGGAAGTCAATGGTGCCCCAGAACGGTTCGGTTACAAATATTCTTCCAAATATCTTCCTTTGAGTTCAGTGAAACAATCAAATGTATACAGGTTGAAAACAACATGAGGTTGAGTAAACGATGACAGAAAGTTTATTATTGAGTGAACAATCCTTTTAACTGATGAAAAGAATTGAACAATATCAAGTCTTTCTTTCTTTCCTGTGACTGACCAGTTTGGAAGATACAAGCTTTCAGTCTGACACCGTCCATGGGCGATTATGCATTTGTGTGGTTTCAGTATGAAACATTTTGATAAATTATGATTTATCATTCTTATGCAGATTTCACACAAACCACGCGTGCTTTGTGAAATGACCCCTTGTGTTAATAGGATCAGATGTCACTTCACTTATATTCTTTACTTAGTTGTTTCTAAAGCAATGACATTCCCATTTTAACTCTTGCTTGTATGGTGCCACAGTATCGTCTTATCCAATACTTTTCCTCTATTCTCCTGCCGAGTCCCAAGTGCTGCAATTTCCTTTAGGAAATGCAATGGAGTTGTTTTCTGCTTTGTCCCGGCCGTGCTGGAGACCGTCTGCTGTGTTTCTTCAGCATCTGCTTATGTTGGCAGGTTGTTAGGATCCTCTCTGATGCAGTGCCTGTGTAATCTGTCTGATTAGTCATTGTGTGTGTGTGCATCCAGATGAGTGTTTGCTTCAGACTCCAGAGAGACCATGTGAACACACACCTGAGTCTCATTGTCCACGCATCTGTTCAGACATCGCACTACGGCTCCTGCATCCAAACCTCCTCTCCCATTTTCACATTCAGCCTCACTTTCGCCCATTTGCTTTTGAATATCAGCCGTTCTCTGCGTTTACACCCCGCTGCTGTGCTAGAGAACATCTTTATTATTCCTCTTGCTCTGTGTTCGTGTTTACATGCTCTGACAGCACCTCTCTCTCTCTCTCTCTCTCTCTCTCTCTCTCTCTCTCTCTCTCTCTCTCTCTCTCTCTCTCTCTCTCTCTCTCTCTCTCTCTCTCTCTCTCTCTCTCTCTCTCTCGCTGTCTGTCTGTTTCTGCAAGTGATGTTTACTAAGGCAAGAATCAGTGTTACTCTTGTAAACACGGCAGTTATCAAAGAGTGTTTTGGGTGGGCTTTTATGATGTGGAACAATCCACGGCACACCTAAAAAAATCTCACTGTTGACTTTTCTTGTCTTTGATTCTGTAGGGACGAGGAACACGCTCTAATCCTGCAGTACTGTCAGACTTTAGGAGGGGAGGGGTCATCCTACAGTCAACCCCAAAGCCCCGCCCACATCCTCAGAAGCCCCCTAACTAATGTTCACAGCCCCTCCTACATGCTCCAGAGCCCCGCCCAGATTCTGCAAGCAGTGGAACGGGAGGAGCGAGGAGAACTGGAGCGAATCATAGCGCGACTGGAGGAGGAGCAAAGGTAAGTCGCGAATATTTCCAGTTTATGACCATTCACTGTTTAGCATGGACTTGTCTGTCCGTCACATTGAAATGTTTTGTTAACATTTTTATATGAATAATTCAAAAAGTAAAACTGAAGAGTTATGTAATGTAACAGCAACGAATCCAAGATCCGAAACCATATTCGCTGTTCGATTGAAACAATTTAATTCTGTGTTGTCAAAGTTGACAAGTGACAGACATAAAGGAGACAAAAAATATAATTTATTGCAAAAAATGTAAATGATGAAAAATGGAGATGCAAAGTTTTAGAAGGACAGCAGTGATATACTTTATACAATGTCAAAAAGTTGGTGTAAAAGCTAAAATCTTAAATCAAGCTCAAACTGGCTTTACAAGTCACTTGAATTTAAACTATTTAACTTACTTAAAACATGTAGTTGCCTTTCGTATAACTTGAAGTTAAAGTAATAGAAAACATGTGTTAACCTGGATTATTACACAGGTTCTGATTGGCCAATCATTATATTTCAAGGTCTAATATTGCCAGATCAACTGCTTAAAACTAATAAAACACATGGTAACCCAGATGCTGCAAATCATTTTGACAGACACAGGTTATTAATATTACACAAAAATGTCATATAAATATGTCATTTAATAACATACATGAAATTATATTTAAACCATTTTATTTCTGTTTCTGTCATGTAAATGTCGCCTCTTACCCTAAAACCTAAAGACAATTTTCCTTACAGAAAGTCTGCATTCATTAAAAATGAGGGTAATAATATATTTTTTATCAATATGTCAATTTGAATAACAGACAGCCGACTGTTATTGCAAGAATTACCCCTGACGTGTGATACAAGTATAACTGTAGACAAAAACAGACAACATGAAAAGTTTGGTTCTCAGAATACCAGTTTGAGTCAATTTAACACAGTTCAACAGAATAACTCCAATTATTTCTCAAGTTCGCCCGAAACACAATAAAGCGAGAAAAGCTGCCACTTGATAGCAGACTGTTAAAGTGACTTTGACTCTCCTTGTAATTACTTACTTCTGTTTGCTGTCATTCCAGTGAAAGGACTTCCCGATAATAGAAGCCTAAAGCTGGTTGTGCGTTTCTTTAGTTGCGTGTTTTGCATCTGAATCCGTTAGCTTTCTAACAACCTGGTCGCATATCTGGTCTCAGTGGGTTCACTTTCTTTCATTTTTTTTTTTTTTTTTTTTTTTTGGTCTCCAACCCAGAACATAAAAGAACTGGACCAGCATCCAGCAGTCATAAATCAAGCAAAGAGCTCCAATCCGACACAGCATTAAACATTCCCACTTTATCCGTGTTTGGCCAGGAACCTTCAGAAGGAGTATGAACAGTTGCGTCAGCAGCACGGTCAGTCCGCTCCAGCGGCCACAGCGGTTAGCGGGGCATCAGAGGAAGCTGACCTGTTAGCCGAAGCTAAACTCCTTCGACAGCACAAGGGACGACTGGAGGCCCGCATGCAGATACTGGAGGATCACAACAGACAGCTCGAATCTCAACTGTACCGATTACGCCAGCTACTGCATCAGGTGACAACATACCCAAATGGTTTTGCATTTAAGCATTTGTCCGTATCAAGGTTTGTCATCACGATAATTGTAGGGACTTTTATCACGATTTACATTACTATCACAATAGTGGATTGCGTCTTTATTGTTGTTTTCAATTATTTTCTAGTTACCTTTTAACCCCAACAGATACGATACATTTAATAAATAGTCATGAAGCCATGAGCATTTAAGAAACTAAATAAGCATTTCAATTCAATTTAAATGAATGTATTAATATTTAAATAAATTATGACTTTTAGACAGCTAAATATTTTTTACACACTGGATGTAAAGCGCTGTATTTCAGAGAAATATTAACAATTATGTAAATAACATGTTATCCAGATTTATTCACAATATTTTTACATACGTTTATCACGATATAACTTATTATTGAATGCCGGCACAGATCTATTCACAATATTTTTACATACGTTTATCGCGATATACCTTATTATTGAATACCGGCACAGATCTATTCACAATATTTTTGCAAACGTTTATCACGATATACCTTATTATTGAATGCCGGCACAGAGCTATTCACAATATTTTTACATACGTTTATCACGATATACCTTATTATTGAATACCGGCACAGATCTATTCACAAAATTTTTGCAAACGTTTATCACGATATACCTTATTATTGAATGCCGGCACAGATCTATTCACAATATTTTTACATACGTTTATCACGATATACCTTATTATTGAATGCCGGCACAGATCTATTCACAATATTTTTACATACGTTTATCACGATATAACTTATTATTGAATGCCGGCACAGATCTATTCACAAAATTTTTAATACGTTTATCACGATATAACTTATTATTGAATGCCGGCACAGAGCTATTCACAATATTTTTACATACGTTTATCACGATATAACTTATTATTGAATACCGGCACAGATCTATTCACAAAATTTTTGCAAACGTTTATCACGATATACCTTATTATTGAATGCCGGCACAGAGCTATTCACAATATTTTTACATACGTTTATCACGATATACCTTATTATTGAATACCGGCACAGATCTATTCACAAAATTTTTGCACAACGTTTATCACGATATACCTTATTATTGAATGCCGGCACAGAGCTATTCACAATATTTTTACATACGTTTATCACGATATACCTTATTATTGAATACCGGCACAGATCTATTCACAAAATTTTTGCAAACGTTTATCACGATATAACTTATTATTGAATGCCGGCACAGAGCTATTCACAATATTTTTACATACGTTTATCACGATATACCTTATTATTGAATACCGGCACAGATCTATTCACAAAATTTTTGCAAACGTTTATCACGATATAACTTATTATTGAATGCCGGCACAGATCTATTCACAATATTTTTACATACGTTTATCACGATATAACTTATTATTGAATGCCGGCACAGATCTATTCACAATATTTTTACATACGTTTATCACGATATAACTTATTATTGAATGCCGGCACAGATCTATTCACAATATTTTGGTACTGACAATGGAGCTGATATAACCATATAACTATATTGTGTTAATACTACAGTAAACATGCGATTATACCGTAAATAATTCAGTGCCTGTATCTGGTCGACAATTCAACATAATAGGTTTTGCTACCGTATAACATACTGGTTACAAACGTTTGAACGCAACTGGTCAACTAAGTAAACTAAATTGAGTTTATTGTACTGATAGCGTTATTTATTTTCCCAAATAGTTTCAATAGATACCGCGATAACATCTTGATCACGTAGTGAACATATAAAACAGCTCAAAGTTGTATTGTACTCTTGTTAGTGCTTTTTGTAGAATGCTAGCAACTTTGTTTGCCTTAGCTAGGCCGACTGAAACCGACAATTTCTGACAATAGACCAAAAACGACTCTTGATTTTTTTAAATACTCGCACGCAAAATGACCTCCGAATGGCCCGCCATCTGATGCCAACACACATCGGGTTCAGTGTTTACCACACTGCGTAAACCGCTATTGTTTTAGTTCTTCACTTAGCTTTGAATATTTAACAGTTAATGCCAGCGAGCCCAGCAGCCGCCAAGAGCATCGTGAATCAAACGGTCATTCAGTCCTGATTTAGTGTAACAGTCATTTATTGCATCTCTTGAGGGGTTGATTTACTGCACCGAGTCTCAGTTTGGCCAGATGGTCTTGTCAAAGACTCTTAGCTAAATAAACACAATTTAACTCCATATGCAAAGAGGCAAACAGAACTGTCATTTCAACCTGACATTTATGGTCGCATTGGGTTCAGCTGAAGTAGCAATAATATCACCTCTCACACATGATTAATAAGACGCTGTCTGTGTGGCTTACCAACTAGATGAAAATACTGATATAAGGTGCGACTTTTAATAACGCTTTTTCTGTTTTTCTAGCCTGAGTTAAATGGCACGTCCTCCTCGAGTTCTCTTCATCAAGATTCAGCCGGACCAGCCGATCTCACAGGTAAACACACGCTCACGCCACAGGGAACTCAATGACTTCTGTGTTTCTTAATCTGTTGAGTGTGTTCTGTGTGTGTATTCTCAGATGAATTTCTGGATGAGTGTGCTAACAGTAGCTCTGATCTGGCTGAGGTTATGGAACAAATTAACCACAGTTTTCCTGCATGCTCTCGTAAGTCTAACGCTCAGACTTTTCCTCTTGCAATCCAACGCTCGCATGCCGGCTCATGCTCTGCTCTGGGGTCCTCTACTTCCCTATTTCCATACTGTTCTATACATAAGAGAACATACAAACTAGATCAAGCTTAATGATACCAGGAATGTTTATCTGAAAAACATTTTGATTTCATTGAAAAAAGAGAACAGCATTAGCCGAAAAAGCATGTACGGATGCATACTTGAAAAATTACGTGTGCTTTTAGTATCAAAACTATTTCTGTTAGTTTACATTGCAAAATATATATAGGACTAAATATTATCCGAAAAACTAGCAATAAACTGAAATAGGTTAAATATAAACGTACCCTATATAGCAAGATAAAAAAATTCACAAATACATAAAATTACAAAAAACACTTTATAGAATTAAACATAAAATGAAAAAAATAAAAATATTAATAAAAAACTACCGTAAAACATTACTCTGAACAACTGAAATGCTATTGTTATGTATAGTATGTGTACATTATACGGTACATATGCGTTTGGAACTTGCTTATTCTAATTCTGCATGCTGGTTATGATAAATAGCATGTAAACTGGAATGCGGTCAACGTCTGTTTCTCTCTTTATATATCAGAGATTTACTTCGTTCCATTTCATCTTATCTTCACCTTCATCTTCATCTCTTCATAAACTGAACTTGATGTTGTAGAGAACAAAGAAACCGATATCCATCTGCAGTTTATGTATAAATCCATTGCAATCTGGCAACCTCATATTCCTTATAAACTCTCTTTACCACCCACGTCTCGAATTCCCCCCGCTCACCCTCCACCTGCACCATCCTGCCAGAAACAACCCTTGAACATCTCCGATTGAATGAGCTCTGTTGTTGTAGAGAAGAACAGACGATAGAGATTTTGAGTGGAATAGAAGGACTTAACTGACTTGCAACCTCACAGAGTTACTCAGAAGTCCCTGATTGTGTTTTATTGTTATTGCTGGACTTCGTTTTGAATTCTGCCCAAATGTCGGCTTTCATTGCTAGCTGGACGCTGTGGGTGAAACATTGATCTTGGCTCATTGTCATGTTTTTCTCTATTGGGCCCTCGTGTATGGTGAAGTTTGTTTTGTGTGAAGATAAAGGGCCCTTTCCATGTTCTTTGTTTGACAGAAACATTTTAATGATAAATAGAGGGACGGGTTATTCGAGTTTGGAGTCACCTCACTATTTTTTGACACTGTGTCCCCGAAGAGTTCATTCAAACTCCGAACAATCCCATGAGTCTTAGGGTAGACGCTGTAAATTCTATGCGTCTGAAGAGTGCGTTGTCAAGACTGACATGGACATGGACCTAATTTAATCTCTTTCTTTTTCTTTTGTTCTTTTGGAATGTGTAGCATCAAGTGTGTCTTCAAGACCCAAGGTAAGCCTTGCTACAATTTCAACCAATCACACCGGTTATAAAAAACATATTCACCCATATTTTAAATAAACATATTGAATTCATAGTGCAAAGAGAACCTGAGGTATGACACTGCATACAGTGCTTCCCACAATCCTTTGCACTCATCTGGTCAAAGAGTCTCTTATGACACGGGACATTTTTCTCTGCTCCAGTAGTTTATTTGATTCATTGGATGTGTATGAAATCATGTTCCTGTTAACAATAATTATTGCTAAATTAATATTCAGTTGGTGTTTGTAAATGCGAGCATTGAGCTTGTATGCAAACATCCATCAGAGCCGATAGATTGACATCTCAATGGTTCTGCAAAGATTTATTGATCATTAACTATTGTTATGTATGCCTTCATTTTATTAGGATGATAAATGCCTTAAGATTTTGGCTTTTTGTCAATTCAGACACACTATACAATAGATGTTTGTACCACACAGTAATTCTGGTAAATTACCATCAAATTACCAGATAAACCTTTTTGCCTTTAAATGACTGTATTGCTACGGCGAGTCACGACATTGTATCTATTTTTGATCATGTTTTTATAGTTGTGGCAACAACATTGTATTAGATCAGGGGTTCTTAACCTTTTGTTCTCCAAGGCCGCCACCTATCATATTCAACAATATTCAAAGCCCCCCCTCCCATTCACCAAAACTCAACATTTCTACTCAATAAAATATTTTGGAGTTTGAAATTCACTGGAATTTTTTTATTTACTATAAAAATTGCCATTTTTTAAACATATTTTAGTGCTCAATTTGTCTAGTTACCAAATGTATTGGGGCCCCCTTGGGACCCTCCTTAAGAACATTGTATTAGAACTGGCTTAATTTCCTTAAGGAGTGCAGATTAAACATTTAGTTAGAACTTCACGATTGGCCCAAAGCAAACACCTTACAAAGTGTGTTCTGACCTAATCTTTTTCTCTGTTAACATAATACTGTGGTCATTTACTGGTAATGTTGCAATTTCTCATAGTAGAACATTTTATTGCCGTTTGTAAAGTTTGTTTTCACAAATGATCTTTTGGTTGGTGTGAAAAGTGCTTATGACACAGTCCCTCCCCCTAATCCTTCCTGCCATCAGCAAGCGATATTAAGTCGCAGATTCGAGGAAAGGAGCAAGCCTTTTGATTTGTTCCAATATGAAATACATCAACACAAGAAAGAAAACTGGACAAGTTTAACCATTTCTTAAGTGTGTAAGACTCCTGAATCAATTAGCAATTCAAAAATGGATTCTTATGGCATTGATTCTTTTTTATTAATTGCTTGTCAATTCCATCTCAGTCGGTGTTATGACTCATACTTGTTTATTATGTATGTTTGAATGATCGATGTTTGTGTGCAGGTCATGTGAAGGCTGTCAACAGAAAATTCCTTTTGGAGAGCAGAAATCTCGAAGAGCACTCTCATAATGCAACTTGACAGAATTCCCATTCCAGAGATGCAGATTTCCAGACGGACCCAAAGACTCTGGAACGGGACCACAGAATTCATTGAAATGACTATTACTACTGCGTCTGTCTGTACTATGCAATTGTACATTTGATCAACATGTAGATTATACGTGATGTGTATTTGCCCATCGTTGTATTACTCCAGTGATTATTTAGGGTTACGGGGGCCATTTACAGTATCCTGCACGCTTTTATTTCCGTGATCACCGCGAACCACACTGCAACATATCTCACAAGCAGTTTACGTCATTTGCTTTTTCAGATCAGCACGTTATCTTTCCGTAGACGTTAGAGGTTATTAGTTAAGTCCTAAAACTTCTTAAATACCAGTGGATATGAAGACAAATCATGTTTGGTAATGCTAAACTGTTAGCGCATGTTGTTCCGTTAAAGCGCTTGTTTGGACAGTGTTTGCCGTGAACAAAGTATCCCTTTAAAGTATCGTTTTGACATTGTTTTCGTCTCTGACATCGGCACGTTTGAACGGTCACTGCATTTCTAGAACGCACGCACGCACAGATGTTCTACAACACAAACGTTCAAATGCGTCAACAAACACCCTTTTGTGCCTATAAAGCATCCATTCCAGGAGACGAGCGGGCGATAGATGCCGTAATCCTCGATGGATCGTGTAGAGAGATATTATAAAGATGTAGGAAATGTGGATTTTCAAGATGTTTGCCCCAAGATTTATCTTTGTGTAGTATAGTTTTATAAATAAATGTTCTAAAATTAGAAGAAAGCCATGATTGCCTTGCTACCTCAGACATCATCGATCATTCAGCGGTTCATTGGCGTGACCGTCGATTCATTCCCATTTTCCCAAACTAAAACAGACACGATTCCATCTGTTGTTCCACAAAGGTTATGCGACTAAGCTTGTCCCTTGTTTTCCCCAGAGCCTTTTCACTTTTCTACATGGTGTATTTGTGGCGTTCTCCCGTTCATTGAAGCATTAGATTTTAACATCACCGTAACATCTGCAAAGCAGTCGATTTACCGTCACCGATGCTGTGCTGTTCTGACCCGAGATGGATCGTTTAGACCGACTACACTACATATAATGAGGTTTCATGTTTTATTCAAAATAAAGTTTTTATAATGAGTGTTTTCTTGTCTACTTTTCTCATATCGCATTTAACTGCTGTAGAAAGGATGTTGCTAAGAAAACAGAAGGATTGTTTTATTTAATAATGAAAACACTGTTATCATTAAAGCATGTCAAATGTTTTTATGAAAGACAAAATAGGACATTTTGATCACATTCATGCATTCGCAGGCGGGACTTCTTGGTATGAACCTAATTCGTGTGTTTCTCTTTGGTGTGGAGACTTTCTACGATTCCTGAAATTCAATGAAATGTATAGTTTTTGACTGCCTTAAGAAGTAACCACAGATATATCCACAGATTTATTAAGGTCTCCCTACATTCCACAGACTAGACTTTTGATATTATTAAAGCAAATGTCTCCTGAATGAAATGTAAATTATATTATGTAACTTATGAAAAATTCATACGTAACGCTTGACTGGGAGGTGTTTTATTGAATATGGCATTCAGACGTTGTTGCTGACATTCTGTCATGATTGTAAACAACACATTATCATTTCACCATATTATCATTTCTAAAACAAGTTTCCATTTGGCCGATATGAAGACGGGTCATGTTTGGTAATGCTAGACTGTTGCATGTGCATGATGCCCCCGGCGTTGTTCCATTGATGTTCGAGCTTGTTTTGACAGCGTTTGCCTTAAACGGTCTTCCTTTAAAAAAATATTATTTTCAAATTGTTCACAATGTTGTAACTTTTCAACTCCTCCCTTTCATCCACCTTGAGGCCCACGCGCGATCCATCAAATCAATATTAGATCAAATGAATAAAGGAAAAAACCCAGCATTAATATTCACTCTGTCCAAAACAAATCCAATAATCTTCAAATGTATACTTAATGGGTGTTTATTTTTGCGATTCATTATTTGATAGAAACATCAGAGGAGAACATCTATATATAAACCTTCATCCATCACGGCACACAGATCTGCATCTTCATTTTTTAAATGTTTTCATGAACTGTGTTTTTTCTCCATCTGTCTATATTCCTGAATGGAACGCAGGAATGACTGAGGATGTGTTTATTGTTAGCCTGCGAATCAGGAGAGAGCGAGAGAAATGAGCCGGAACTAAAAAAGAAATCGAGGAAGAAAACGAATTAGTGGCAAAACCTGTTTCCTCGGTACGCTCGAGAAGTTCCTGGAAGAATGGGAGAAGTTCAGTAAATCACAGCCGTCCTTCCGTACAGGGCTTTATTGTATGATATCATTAGTTGTTGGTGGCAGGAGGCAGATTCATCTTGGTAATATCGGGCGATGTCAGTGTGCGGGCATCTGACCTCCGAAGCGCTGCCCATCTATTAGTCTGGCTGCTTTACGAACTCGTTTTTCTTCTGACATGAGCAACTTTTACAGCCCGGAGTCTCATACGATGAAAAAAGGGGTTTGATTGTCTTAATTTGATGTGTTTGTTTGGTGAATGTTGCCTCTCAAGCAATGTCCATTATAACATCTGTCTCTTTGATAAATGTTGCTGTGAACAGCTCGGAGTCAAAAACCCCAAAATAACATACAAGCACAATACAATAGTCCACATGACCCATGCGCAATGTTATCAGGTTTATTGGCTTTGCGTACTTTCGCAGTACATTCACTTTCTTTTATTAAGAACGAGCTCAAATCACGCTGAACTCTTTTTAACACACAGAAATGTATTACAGGGTCGATTTTACTTCCTCTAGTGAGCACTAAACATTATCTCTATTAGTAGCCTACAGAATGTGGTGTAGATCGTCAATCATGTTGTGTGCTGTTGCTCGGGCTCTGATGGATTTCTGCAATGTTTCTGTATCTCTGTATTGATCAGATATGAATGTGATCCTGAAAGCTGCACGCTTACTTGTATCTGGCGTCTCTGCTTGTTATGAATGCACACAACACTCATATCCGACAAGCACCAACCATTTTCAGCCAGACCTCTCGAGAATCACACACGCACGCTGATCTTAAAAACCCCAGGAGCGCATCTGTTAGTGAAGAGGAAATGTGGATTGTGAGAGAAATGCGTGAAAGACCCCTCAGCCCTTCAATATTCGACAGCTGTAATCCGGGTCTCTCTAGTTTACATAAAGTGCTACGAGAGATTTAAAATGTGCTGTGGTATCTTTATATTACATATATCCGTGTAGCAGAGGCTTTCATCCAAATTGACGTACAAACGAGAGAGTATTCAACATGCTATCCTAAGAGCAAACAATATGCAAAGTATAGTACAGATAGATATCAATTACTACGAGAATCAAACATGTTTTTCAGTTTTGTTCAAACTGTCAAAACTCTTGGGGGTCCCATTCTGTGCTTTTACTCCCCAAAGTTCATTATTTTAGGCCTCTTGAGTAATGCATAGGAGAGGATGGAATCCCCCCAGCCCTCCCAAACCGAACATCGGGGCTCAGAGAAATATTGGTCTCCTCACTCTTTAGTAAACTTATGTAGTTATGTAATCCTAAAGATGATGAAAAGTTGTTTTGATGGTGACGGGAGTTCAACGTGGCATGACATTAATCCTCTTTGACCAAAGTCATATAACCCTGCTCTGCACTTTCTGATATACACCACCATCACATGCAATTGCTTTATGATTTGCAGTCTGATATTTCTAAATGCAATGACGCACGAAATCGAACCTGACTAGCTAAAAGCACTTGCTCTGTTCTTTTGGGCCTTGTGTTCAGTTCAGGGTTTGTTAGTCACGGATCTAAAGCAGTAAGAACAGTTGTCAATAGTTTCCAAATGGCTTTTGTGTCCTTCTGGCGGGCTTGTCGATTCCTGACTATTTGTTCATTAAGGTTTTGGCAGCACTGCGTGTTCACAGCCCCTGAAGACAGTGGAAGGAATCGAGAATTGGGACCGTCGAGAGCTTTCTCTGAAACCCATAGATTGTGGACAGGAGGAACCAGGCTGGTCTTGGCAACCCGAGTTTCTTCCTTCATCTCTCATTCTCCACGTTCAGCCAGTTCTGTTCTTCTTTGATGTTCTGTCTGGCAAAGAATTGAGGCATTGAGAGCCCGGCAGAGAAACGGATTTATCCACGAGAGGAGAAAATCAAACCACTGCCGGAGAATTGCGATCCACCGCGCTGCATTCATGTGGAGAACGTGGGAGGTGAAATAAAGAGATGTCGTGGGGTTGTACCCGTGTCTTTGTGCTGGAAATGAAGGATACACAGACAAATCGAGAAGAGATATTGAGCGTCCATGTGATGTGTAGAGTTAATGAGCGAATGAAATGCTTTTTGGATTGAGAGATACTGGCAACGTGAGAGAGAGAAGCATCTGCATCTCATGTAGAGTAAAGTACGGTCTGCTGGATCCATACCCATACTTTTCACTGGCAGTCGGGCTTGGCTTTCATTTCTGTTGCAAATTAGTTTTTCATTACCATTTTTCACTTTTTCTAACACTGTTGCGGTCTCTCTAAAACGTCTGTGTACCACTGACCTCTGTTATGGTTCGGAATTCAACAGTCACATGACAATTTGTAACATCTGCATGAATTTTTGCCATCCCATTTGTATGTTTCAGTAAGATCTGCATTTACACCAGTGATGGTTAGTGATAGCACAGTGATTGGTGCTTCATTTTTTTTATTCTAATAATCATTCAGATTCATATTTTACTCATGCGATTTGGTTGTATTGTGTGGCCCACTATGAACCCAAAATGTCCCTATTTACTTGTTAGCTCACACTACTAGTTCTGTGATGAACAATTCATCTGTGCAAGTCATACCACAAAACTGTAAACTTTCATCAAAATCTCAAAATGTAATTCTTTCAGCTCATTTTATAAATGAAACGCAGACTTTTCCAAATCCAATGAGCCTGCAGAAAAAAAAAACAAGTCACGCACACTATGGAAACTTCAATTTCACAGGGACTTATTACAGACTTCCAAAAACTTAAACTGATTTGATGCCTTGTACGAAGTTTTAATTAAGAACATAATTTGAGAACATCCTGCAACTATGAGGAAATCCCAAATGCCACGATTTCTCATTCTGAAATAAACTTTGGCTTTGCATGATCACAGTAATACGTACTGTAAATACTGTAGCATGTTAAACAATGTGTACATTGGTTGCCAGCTGTCTTCAATTCTGTCAGAGCTTTACTTCCACATAAGGCTGGTATACAGAACATCTGTTTCCTTTATCATAAGAGTCTTCTATAATATTTATTTTTATACGATAAGATCCACTGCTCTGATTGTAGTAGAATAACTGGTGTTGTTTTGAGATCAGTACTGTTGACATTGACATGGGGGCAGCAAAAGCCAAACCACCCAGTGGTGCATATGTAAGGGATAATCCATAGCTATCCCTGTTTCAAAAGAGCAAAGAAAATCCAGTTTTTCTTTAGACGCAGCCATTAATAGAGTTCCTTATCTAATTCTTATTCAACGATGGCTTTTAAAATGATGATTATGAGTGATCAATTCATGACATTTAAAGTTTTAATAGCAACTCGCAACATATTAAATATAAACGGTCCAACTTCACTACAGACACTGCATTTGCTTTAAATCATTTCACAGATGCTTTTATCCAAAGGGAATTACAAATGAGGGGAACAATAGAAGCATCAAAAGGGAAATAAAGTGCAAGTACATTGAAGACTGGTCTCAATATGCTTAACATAGAACACATATAGCTTAACTATACATTCAAACCCGACGTGCCTGAACGACTACCGCCCGGTAGCACTCACACCAATTGTCATGAAGTGCTTTGAGCGGCTGGTCCTGGCACACCTAAAGGACTCTTTACCACCCACACTGGACCCATACCAATTTGCCTATCGCAACAATAGGAGCACAGATGATGCAGTGTCCATGGCGCTGCACTCCGTGCTCACACATCTGGACAACAAGGACACTTATGCACGTATGCTGTTCGTAGACTTCAGTTCTGCGTTCAATACCGTCATCCCTTCCAAGCTAATCGTCAAACTTGGAAACCTAGGCATCAACAACCCTACCTGCAATTGGATTATGGACTTCCTGACGAACAGGCCTCAGCTTGTTAGGTTAGGCCCCATCTGCTCCACCACCACCACCCTCAACACTGGTGTACCACAGGGCTGCGTACTGAGCCCCTTTCTCTACTCCCTTTTCACACTCGACTGCAGGCCTGTGAACGGATCTAACTCCTTCATCAAGTTTGCAGACGATACAACAGTGATTGGTCTCATCAGCAACAACGATGAGACTGCGTACAGGGAGGAGGTCCGGCACCTGGCCACATGGTGCTCAGCCAACAATCAGCTCCTTAACACCTCCAAGACAAAGGAGATCATCGTGGACTTCAGGAAGGCGAAAGGAGACACACACGACCCCATCCACGTTAATGGAATGGCTGTTGAACGTGTTTCCAGTTTTAAGTTCCTGGGGACCCACATTTCGGAGGACCTGTCCTGGACCACCAACACCTCATGCCTGGTCAAGAAGGCTCACCAGCGTCTCTTCTTTCTAAGGACACTGAAGAAGAACCAACTGTCTTCAACTATCCTGGTGAACTTCTATCGCTGCACGATAGAGAGCATCCTGACCAACTGTGTCACAGTCTGGTACGGGAACTGTTCTGTTGCTGAGCGCAAGGCATTGCAGCGGGTGGTGAAAACAGCCCAGCGCATCACAGGGACTACACTTTCTGCAATTGAGGACATCCAGAAGAAACGCTGTATGCGTCGAGCTCGCAGCATTCTCAAGGACTCCTCTCACCCCGCTCATAGACTGTTTACTCTCCTGCCTTCTGGTAGGCGCTTCCGGTGCCTCCGGACAAGAACCAGCAGACTAAGAAACAGCTTTTTTCCCAGAGCTGTTTCATCATTGAACTCTGCCCCCCACTGATTCCACTACCTCTCATACCTTTAACTCCAATGCTGCTACAACATTGTTTACATTGCACTACAGGGCTGCATGCATGACTGAACTGTACACACCAGTACTTCATGTATCTGCTCTACCGGACTGTTTACACACACACAGCATCATTTGCACTCTATACTGCTCACTTGCACACCAGGAATATTTAACTGAATGCTCATTTGCACTAATGGACCACTTCCATAACTGCATTAACCTATATACTGCACTGTAATTCTATTAACTGCATCTAGTCATCTATTGCACTGTAACTTCAATAACTGCATTAACTAATCAACTGCACGGTAACTCTATTAACTGCATCTAGTCATCTATTGCACTGTAACTTCAATAACTGCATTAACTAATCAACTGCACGGTAACTCTATTAACTGCATCTAGTCATCTATTGCACTGTAACTTCAATAACTGCATTAACTAATCTACTGCTCTGTAACCTTATTAACTGCATTAACTCATCTTCTGGACTGCAACCTATTAACTACATTAATCTATACTCACGTAATCTAATAACTGCATCAACTTCTACAACTGCATTAACTCACTATTGACTGCAATTTAATAGCTAATGTCAATAATTTATCATACCTAAGTCACTTGCACTATTTTAGTCTAAATTATTATCTGTTCATATCCACCTGTACATTAATGTTCATAGTATATAGTCATCTGTATATATTGTTCATAGTTACTGTCATATTTTCATAGAACACACCTACTGCAAAATATTTTTATAGTCCATGCCCACTTATTATATTTTTCATATTGTATTCTGTATTTATTCTAACTGTATATCCTGCACTTGCTAACTGCACTTCTGGTTAGACCTAAACTACATTTCGTTACACTGTACTTGTATATGTGTAATGACAATAAAGTTGAATCTAATCTAATCTAATCGTAATGAAGAGTTTATTTGTGAAAACAGATCATTCCTTTTTTTATGAAAAGTAATATAAAAATGGAGGGGGTGGTTTGATTAAATAATAATTATAAAAAAAAAAAAAAAAATAAAAAAAAAAAAATTTTTTAAAAAAATTTTTTTTTTTTATTTGGGAAAAAAAAAAAATTTTGTGTTGGGGAAAAAAAAAAATTTTAGCTCAAGTTGCCAGGGGTTCAGAGGTCAGGTTGCAGGAGGCAGCAGCCGAGAAGAGAAGAATCACGTTCGCTCCCAACTTCACTCCTATTGGCTGGCGCTCCCAAAAATCACTCCTCATTTGCATAAAATAAAACTTTGTTGTGTCGCTAGATGCGCCCCATCCTTTCGGCAATGATGGCTACTGCTCGTGTTGCCGGAAGTCATCAGCTCTGCATTGAAAGGAATGGGATCAGGACACCGGACGGTGTGACGTGTGCTCCCTTCGGCTCATTGCAAACACATGCCGATCACTGAATGTATGTAAGGGATAAATAATGATAAAGTCGTAGATTATACTGCAGTATAGTATAGGATTAAGTTATTGAACATATTTCTCAGAAGTAGTTCATCCCATCTTACATTTCCCAACACTTACATCAGCCCATGTATCTCTTGTTCTCCACACACTGAACTCATATCAAGGATGGTTATAATCTGTGAATAGAGTTGTGAACACTCTGAAATGATGGAGGAAATGTGCTATGCAGATATCGAGGAAATCAACCAAAACGCTGCTTCGTGACCGTAATTATGGCACACACGTTTAAGTTCCACCCAGAAGCTGTTATTAGATGAAACAGCCGAGGATCTCTGAGGCTATTTTGATATACTTTTATTTTCAGAAGAGTGTTCCCTGAGGTTAAATATAAAGTGATGCTTATTTCAATAATTTTTCAGCCACCTGTGATCGTTACGCATGATAGAGTTTACGTAAAGAAAAGTTCAGCTGGAGGTTTCTGGTGTTCTGTATATCACCTCTCAGAAATGTTTGGGTAAATGGTTAAACATTGATGCAGGATGATTTTATTACTTGACTCAGGCCTGAGGGCAAGTTTCTTACACTTGATTTTATTAAGCCTGTTTGAAGCTGCTATATAATGAGAAGTCAAATTAAAATACATGAACATGAATGAAAGCCAACTGAAGAAAATCATTAATTGAACCTTTAAAAGCAATAATATATATCAATACCAATTATTAAGACAATCAGATGTTTTTCCTTACCACTATTAACTAGTTATTTCTAAAGCTATAAGAACTAGTGATTCATTTAATATAATTTGTATTAGCTTGAATAAACTTGTCAAACCACTATATCTTATTTGAACAGATGTATTTAAACCACAGCAGCATCTAAGACCTGATGGTGTGTTCAAACTGGTCTCATAGGAAACATGCACTTTTTGCTGCGCCACAAAATATGTGCCACCAGGTAGATGTTGCAACCCGGTAGCACAATTTCCAACAGCAGTAACGTTAACAGCGTCATAATATGTTGGTGCCAACAGCCTTGTGGAGAGTGTGCCGGCATGTTAGTGCCAATGCACTTGCGGCCTGACCCCAGTTCAATTCCCATCTCAAGCGTCCTTTGCCGTTCTCTGTCTCTTTCCAATGTATTCATGTCTGTTCTATACATTACAGGCAAAGAGCCCCAAACCTTACAGTTTGTATATTATACTATATGCAACAGGCAGATATGGCTACATATGCTGTTTATTGATAAAGTCCTGAGGCCAAAGAACAGACCCAAAAGCGATCCCCTTCTCCATCCGCCATAAGACTCCGATCCGGACTGCCTGCGCACAGTAGGCCTGGGAATCGATTAAAAAAGAAACGATTTCAAGGTGTTGAGAATTGAGAGGCGATTCCAAAGGTCGGAGTCGATTCCTTTAAAGGACGACGACTCTGTAAGAGCCTTCAAAAGCACAAGCCTCACCCCTTAGCTGATGTCATTGGTCAACTAAATCACATTAGTTTCTTGTTTTTTTCTCTTGTCAGAAAAAAAATGATGGGTGAAGTCTAGAGCTGTGGAATGACATAAAATATTCTACACATTTAAAACTCACGTTTGCTTGATGAACGATAAACGTTTATTATTCATAATAAAAAGATCCATAGTAAAAAAGGGAATTGAGGTGGAATTGAAAACAGAAGCTAGGAATTGATTCTTTCGATTCACAAACCAGGAATTGGAATCTAGTGCACACTTCTCAAGCGGACCATTAGCTGAAGGTACATATTTTGTGGCGCTGCAAAAAGTGTATGGAGGTATGAGACCAGGTTGGTTGTATTCTAGGGGTTAAATAGAGAAAATGATCATTCAAAACTAAAGGATAACCGTGCTTGGCACAAAACTTTGACTAACATTATAAATGGAATAGGAAATATCAAATTCATAACACGAACCCTTTAATGTTTCTCTCTAATTTGATGGTGTTTATGGATCTAAGTTCAGCGTACTTAAGTTGAGTGTATGTTTTGCTGACCGTCAGCAGTTCGGTGTGTATAATATTATGGTATCTGTGGACTGTGTTTCACATCACCCACGCTAATGGACTTCATTAGCTCATCTACGCCTGTGACACAGCATGAGAAGGGTCTCTAGATTATTTCAACTACCCAAATACAGTCTCTCGCCCACTTCTGCAAGCCAAAGCCTGGTTTTCTGCACAGCGCAGCAAAAGCAAAGTTACTTAAGCAATAAGAAACCTTTTATTGCATCACCCAGAGGAAAGCCTGAACCTGACATTTATGCGAAGAGCGTCCTCCTACAGTACACCCACAAGACTCACGATCACTCGCTCTGATTCAAAACCGTTCCCTCTGTATGATGCAGTCTGAAGCACCATGAGTTGTGAAGAACATTTGAACATTACACTTTCTTTTAATATACATATCGTATCATTTATAGTTGAAGTTGGATTTGTAATTGTTACAATTGAATGGTGTTCGTGATTTTGTTGCTCAGGCAATGTTTGCTGGTCTAGTGGATCCAGAGTGTTATTTAGATTTCGAAGGGATAGTGCACCCAAAAATTAAAATTCTGTAGAACACAAAATAAGATATTTTGAAGTACGTGGCCGAACAACGGTGGTATACGCATTGACTATTGTATGGAAATAAAATCAGTGCAAGTCAATGGGTACCACTGTTGATCAGTTATTCAAGATATTTTATTTTGCCACGCAGGTTTGAAATGACAAGAGGGTGAGTAAATAATGACAGAATTGTCCTTTTTAGGGTCTTTTTTTATTAAATCCCCTTAAAATAAGTGGGTGAGAAGTGAATAAGATGATTGCGGACACAACTTACTGGCACGTCCTCTGTTCATCATTTAACAGAAGTGTGTGCTAAACAGTCTTATGAATGTTTTCCTCTCCCTATCAGAAAATCTTTTTTTAATGAGTTTTAAAATGAGATTTATGCTTAAAACAGATACAAAATCCTAATCTGTCTCTCTGTGTTTCACATTAATATGAAGATAAATCATCATCCAAAAGCATGATCTTGCAGAGTTTCTCTTTTTTTCTGAGAGAGAGGGATAATATAATATGTTTTTTATCCTGTTAAGACCATAATCTCAAGAATGTTTATCATCAATTTGAGATATTTATTTATTATTATGAGATTTTCTTTCAACATTACACATAATATAAACCAAATGAGTTGGAAACCGCATTCCATATTTTTATCATATCACAAACATATTTGTAAAAGGTTTTGCAAGGTCAATAAAGGATTATCTAATAATTCTCTTTGAAAGGATACAAATATGTTCACTGACCATTACATTGCTATGAAAACGAAATAAGACTGACTGCTGGTGTCTGACTCTGATTTAAGCACAAGAAAACCTTAACAGAAAAGGCATTTTCACGATGAAAAGAAACTCTCGAATGGTCCACTGTGTCAGCAGTAAATGCAGACGGTTTAATAAAGAAGGCACAGAAATCATTACTAAACCGACCAGTCGCAATAGATATTTAGATGAGGCAACATCATTTGCATTCATCCAAAAATGCATCTAAAAAGGCACAGGGGAGGAACGATGAAATTTGCCTCATTGCACATAAATAGCCGATCATCATCACAGGTGACCTTTCAAGACAATTCGCTTTCCACATCACTTAGTGTTATTAACCTGTTTGTGGAGGGACCACAACAGGTAAAGAGAGAAAATGTAGAAGTACTGAAATAACTCAATACAAATAAAACGGAAGGAGATATACTGTACGTTAATATGCAGTGGTGTATGTTGTGCCTGTAAATTGATGCCCCCATTTTCAAATCGGCCCAGAAAAGGTTGAACGCCTCTGTGTTATAATCTAGCCAGGTTTCCACTCTGGTTTTATGCACATTTTGAAGTTTCGTATGAGAAATGAGCGTTGGCCTTAGAAGGGGTGCGGATTCTGCAATAATCCTGGCCTACAGGGTATGTGAAGAGACAACCAGGGTAGTACGCAGGGTGATGATTTCCTTGATCTATAAACAGTATGTGCATTTTAGACTGTTAGAGTCATGGTCAATATTTTTGTACAAATATATTACAGTCTGTTTCATGAGGATTTGGGTTTGAAATGACAAAGTTTATCGAGTGATAACAGAATGTCCCGTTTTGAGTGAACTATGTCTTTAACATTTAGAGTAATAAAAGACATCAAATTACAATAGTGGTGCACCTTGAATATCTGCAAACATTACACCTGAGTAAGCAATGCGCTTTAGCATGAACTAGAGAAGCTCTGGTCATGTTTTGTCTTGTCACACTAACATTACCTGAAACCTGTAAATGTTTCGCCATTTTGTAGTTTACGTGGGTCAAGCGCGCCCACAGCAGACAATACCACGGGCGATACCGCCTTGCCTTGCCTTGCTTTGCCTTGCCCATTGCCTACCCAATCTTATTTGTCTGACGTTGTGTCGTGTTCTTAGTAAGTTTATTTTTGCCCCCCTTGTGTTTATTTTGTCATAGTGTTCTAGTTAGTGTTTTTTTGTTATCCTCATCATGTTTTTATTTATTTATTTATTAAATATCTGTTAACCCCTTCACTGCTGCCTGGACTTGGGTTCTTCCCGACCACATCCCTGACACTTACAAGTGTCTCTTTCGAAATGGTCTTAACAGCCTATCAAATGCTTCCATGATTGCACACAAACATCTGTCTATTTGACCTCTGCATTTACATATGCAAGACATCTACAATACAGAGTTTGCTTATCTGCAATACGTCTCGGAGACGTCTGCTGTCAGACATTATCTACACATCTAAAAGATGTCTGTAAGATGTTTATGATTTAGAATGGATGTAAAGCTGCTCTTTCTAAGATGCTTAGCAGATGTTTTTACGCAGCAGATGTTTCCAGATCTCCAGCAGACATATTACAGACGTTCAGACGTCTCTGAGGCGTATTGCAAATGAGAAAACTATGTATTGCAGATATATTGAAGATGTAAATGCAGACGTCAAATAGACGTAAGCCAGATGGATTGTGCTATCTGGGTTAGAATGTTTTTTTGGCCTATTACGGTAATGTGAATCAACCTAGATTTCTCTGGTTATGCAAAGTAGGAAGAAACCTAAAACATTCAGAATATCAGCTAAGCAATTATGTATACACAGCAAGCAATAAAGCCCAATGAACCAATACACTCCTGTTTAAATGAACAAAGTTATCTGCAACGCAAACAGGTAACACAACAAAACTAACATGCTACTGGATAGAGCTGTCTACATTACCCTTCACAGCATAAAGAAACAGCAGCAAAGCTCAGTCTAATAGAGGAGAATGAGGATTTTCTCACATGGTTCCTGTGGTTGAGATGAGAACAGCCTCACCAGTAATATTCAGGACACACATTTAGTTGTAGCGACTATGAGTTTTGGATTTCGGCCACATGTCGTCTCACCGTGGCTAGGTTTACTTCATTGACACTGGACATGCCAATGTTAAACAGAGTTCCGACGGCGGCGGCAGCTCCGAGCAACGCTCCAAGGAACCGTTTGGAGTGGCGGTTGTGTCCACCTAACTCCGCTTGGGTCACGGTCATCTTCTCTAGTTGGTTGAGCATGTGCTTGACATCGGCCTCTGCATGGAGGAGAGATTTCTCTGTCCAGCGAGCACCGGCCCAGCTGTACTGGGCTGCTGTGCGGGGGTAGTGCGCCCTGTAGACGTTGCAGGGACGAGTCGTACGTACACCTTCTGGGTGTGTGTGCGGCAATTGGTGATCAGGAGTCCGGGTTGCTCTCTTAATACGATGCCCGAGGCTGGACCTGGTGTGATGATGTCTGGTGGCGACTGGCCTCTGATTGTCTGGAGGCACAGGAGCATTATCCACAGTAGCATCCTCCAGTTCCTGGCGTCTTTCTCCGACTGTAATCTTCGGTCGACGTTCAGACGGAGATCCTCCAGGGTCTTTTGAAGCCTTTCTACTTCCTTTTCTTGTTCTGTGTCTGTCTCATCACCTTTCTCAGTCTCTAGAAGTAGCTGATCTAGACGACGCTGGATGAGGGCCTGGTCTCTTCGGGCTCCTCGGCCTGAAGCTTTAGCGTTGCTGCTTCCCATTCCAGGTCGGTGTAGCTCTATTTCGCCTAACCGTGCCTGAGCGATGAGGATGTGGGCGAGGCTTCCGAGGATCTTGGCCAGGTCTTTGTGAGTGTAGCTCTGCGTTAGATCATGTGCCATCAGCTTGTCTAGCTCGGTGTCCAGTTGTTCCTGGCTCAGCTGCCCCAGATTCCCTCGACCAGTGTTCGTTAGCGCTTCCAGCCATGTCGCTAGACGATCCCACAGGATGTGGAATGTCTATTTCACATTTACAAGAACTTCAATGGACATCAACTAGCTGATCGTTTATTCAGCATTGGGAAGTTATGGTACAAAAATCACAATTACTTCTCAGACCACGGCGGGTCTCTTTGTGCTGTATTGGCACAGGAAAAAATGTGTTGGATACAGGAATTATCGTCTGTCTATTTCACATTTACAAGAACTTCAATAGACATCAACTAGCTGACTGTTTATTCAGCATTTGAGTCAAATGTTTTAGGTTTCACAAATGAGTAGCAAGTTCACTGTTTTAACCAGGAGTTTACCGTTTATCTTAACAATATAATATTATTATTAAGCCTATTATAGAAATAAAGGACACTCGCTTGATTTCGATCTTCCGCGTGAACAAAGAGACTCGTTTGAATCAGCTCGGGTAAAACAATATTAAGAACGAGCGGTTCAGAGATTTCGTGATCCCTGCAGGACATTTAATATTGCAACATAAGTGTAGTCTATACTTTTATAATATAGGCTAGCTATTCAAACATGTATCAGCATTTGTTCAATATGCTTGAGCTGAGCTCTCGGCTTGTGCTGGTAAATTTAGTGAGTTCGCTCTGCGCGATTTGTCTCACAATTCAAAAACACGTTTTAATACCCAAAAATACACATGAATATTGCTCACATACACAAATGTTTGAAACTGCCCGCATTCTCCACCAGTTGTAGCGACTATGAGTTTTGGGGAATAATTAACTCAAATGGATTGAATATTCATCGGGAATATTCCCGATAAGGAAAATGTTTAATTAAGTACAAGTAATCTTTATAGAATTGCTTTAAGTTATCTGACGACTTTAGTTTGTCAGGACAAACTAAAGTTATAGACTTCCAAATCATTTCTCAATAAAGGATTACTGCTTTACAAACGTTTAAGAAACATTACATTTCTGATCAGGATAAAATAATATTTCCTATGTTCGTACAGTTTGTATTACTAAAATAGTAACAAAATACAGCTTAAGTAACGTTTAAGATCTTATTTCATTGACCTCGAGTTATATGAGCAAATAACAGATTCAATTCAAATGCACTTTTGGGATTTTAATAAACACAGACTAAAGAATATAACACTATGATTTCACAGACTAAATATGCATGCATGCATGCATGCTAGATAGAGAGATAGAGAGATAGAGAGATAGAGAGAAACAAAACAAATACGGTATCAACAAAATAATAAACAAAGGGAGAGAAAGAGAATAACAGCGTTTCAACTCAGTTCGTTACAAGAGACCTCAAGGAATTAATAATCATCCCGCAAAGGGAATAATTAGACAACCTTTTAACAGCAGCTTGATTGTAAAATAAGAATACTTGCTTTAGTTTCTGGCTCAGTGTGTGTGTCGAGTTCAAAGGGTCCGATGTGAGTGGCGTCCAAAATCCTTTCCGGGCCGATGAGGTTGCCAACCGATAGTTCTCGAGTTCGTTTGAGCTCGAGGAGATGCAAACTTAGTCAAAGTTCGATGCACAATAACACAAAGTATAGAATATAATGAAAGTTTCAGAAAAGTAAACGAAAAAACTTCTTGAAGTTTCTGGCCGGAGAGGTCTCCTGGAAGTTGGCGCTGTTGTCTCTTTGGCGGAATGCAATAAGGTAACGGTCACGTCGATTCTTATAGATAAGATGAGCGGACACCTCTTTTCTGGATGGTCCAATTGGCATGAGAGGCCTAAGGTGGGAAAACTTCTTTGTTTGCTGGGGTCCCCCCTTCTCGGCTAATTTAAATAAGGGTGGCATAAGCATGCGTTTATCCTCACAAAGCTGGTACTTTTGTAATAATGCATCGTGTAGTTAATTTCTAAACGAGATTCGATACAGTCGAGTTTTTGTGATCAAACACTATGATTCTGCGCATCAAGAATACGTAGATGCATGATTATCACAGTTACCAGCATACAGGGTTCATTGAACATACAGTTAACGTCATGGCTGTTTTTTGTAAAGTATTTGAAAACATTGAATCATAAACATACACATTTAATTTCTATAAGTTAACTTTAAAATGACAATATTAAAATGACATCTCCTCAAAGACCCAGGGAAACAATAAAATCAGGGTTTGTTCAATGTTCTGTCCCAGGGTGAACAATTCCCAAATCCAGTCCTGTCTGGATTTAGCTCAGTGTTTCCTCTGTCAACAGGACTTTGAGTAGATAACGTGTTGTTGCGCTGCTTCCTTGAACTTCACGTGGGTCCAGCAACAATACTGCCGTATCTGCTGCTCCACCGCTGACCACCGGACCTGGCACCTTCACAAAAATAAGCAATAACTAGAACGGGTCTTCAGCTCAATACTAAAAACAAACACACGCATCAGTGTGGAAGAAAAGGACCACTTCCCTTTAGTCTGAGGTTTTGTGAGCGTTGACACTGTGAGATCTGTGAGTCAGCTCCACCAAAGCACAGGGTTTCCAGTCAGCCACAATGCTGAGGGGAAAATAAAATTATCAAGACAGTCCACAGCAGCACTCAGCACATCCGTCCATCCAGAGCGTTTTTCACCTGCTGGTAAGAGATCTTGCCTCCTATTTATTTGGAATGGTCTGATCAGCTGGCCAATGAAATAGTTGATTTGATCAGGTGTCAATCAGTGTTTCTCATTACAGTTTGTGAAAGAGGTAAACCGTGCTATTAAGTGTCCAGCAATATCACAGCAAACAATATAATAAACCAATCCACCACAAACCAAAGAAAAACACAGCAAACACATCTGAGGAAAATCGCTATATATATATTAATCAGTAAAGATTCCCAAAATAAAGTAAGGTTACCCATCAATCACACTGCTCCACTTGTTGTATATCACATGACACTAACACTTCTGAATCTGATCGTGTCAGTCAGGGCTGCTCGATCTTTCGTTTTCATCTCAATATTCATGACGTGTGATTTAAATTAATCAGAGAGACTTTTATCAAGACAGACATCAGAGGATATCTGAGTGCTTCAGTGTCACTGTATCATCATCATCATCATCATCATCAAACAGGCTACTTGAGAGTGATTAAGAGAGAGAGAGAGACAGAGAGAAATTTAAAGGGATAGATCATCAAATATTCTGTGATTATCGTCTGTGTTCATTGGGACCGGAATTACATCTCTAAACACATTTTACATTCATAAGTGGAGGGACATGAACACAGAAAAGTAACACACACATTATTCACATGCAGAAAATCTAAAATCCTTTATTGATTCTTGCCATTCACTTTATTGATGTGTCATTCTAAACAGTGTAGTCTATCGAAAGCGTTCTTTAACTTTTTTGTGTCCATAGATGATACCCAAAATAGTTGTTGAACAGTTCGACAGTTTTTTTGTTGTGTCGTTTTGTTGCTTTCGTGCACTATACTGTATAAAGCTGTTCTAGTTTGGTCACGTCTGTTGTTCAGGGTTTTGGCATCTTCCTTGATTCTACGGTCATTGGAGTGTGTTAGTTTTGTTGCGTTGCGTGATGTCTTGCAGTGTAGGCAGCTTTGTTGATTGTAATTGTTTTCTGTTCAAGCAGTGTTGTGTCATCATGTGGAGTGTAGATAGTTTATTAATTACAATTCTTTCTTCCTATTGTTGGTTTCTTAGTGTAGGCAGATTTGTTAAAGGTTGAGTAGGCAGTCCTGTCCAGAAAGGTTTTTTGTCATGCTGGTTGGAAGTCTCTAAACATCCTGAGTAAAGTGAGACTTTGGTATTTGTATAATTATATATCATCTGTGAAAGGCGTAGGACCAAAAAACTTTGCCCAACCGTTGCCCTTGGTCTGAGGGCAATGATAGGTCATGTGTACATATTCTGTCTACGTATTTTGCATCTCACTTCGCACGCTGTTGCCGCAGACACCATACGTCATCAGTGCAGTACAGACACAGCGAAAGAATGGCAGGTAAACCACTGGACCCTAACTTTTCCCTAGTTAAATGTGTGCAGGTTTGCAATTGGCGCCCGCAAAGGAAAAAAAAAAAAAAAAAACCCTTTTTAAAAAACACAGGGGAAAAAAAATATTAATAAAGAAGGGGGCAAAAAAAAAACCATTGTCACGGAACAGGTAGTGAAGAACCCAAGCGCAGGCAGCAATACGGGGTAAAAGAGTTTAATACTAAATAAAACTGCAAATTACAAATAATACACCCACAATGGGGGGAAAACTGAACGGAGGCACAATACAAAAACAGAAAGTAACGACTTCAAACTACAAGGGAACATGAACACGAGCCAAGGTACAGGTACACGCAAGGAAACATTTACAACGAACGAGCAACAAGACAATAAACAAGAGGGTATATATATAGGGAGACTAACAAAGGAGATAACGATGGGCAGGTGTGGGTAATGAGACACAGGAGGAAAGCTATACTAGAAACGAGAGGGGCGGGGCCAAATGACGAGACAGGAGAGAACGCATATTATGTCCTGATTGACAATAATATGTTTCTCTCCACATAAAACACGTGGGTCCGTCATGATTCTGCCTCTAGACCAGAAAACCAAGACAAGAGAAGGCAGAATCATGACAGAATCCCCCCCTTAATGAACGACTCCTGGCGTTCACCAAGGGAGCAACTAACAAGACAAGACAGACTGGGTAACAGACATAAACCAACAGAACATAGCAAACATGACTAGGGGCATACAAGAAATAATAACAGAAGGGTTGGGGTGAGACAATAAAAATAACAAACAAGGGAGGGGGGTGGAGGCAAAGAGTGCCTAGGGGGCAGTCCAAAAGGGCATGGATTGGGTGGAACAGTCTTAGGGGGAGTCATAGAGGCTCTAGGAGTCCCCTGCTGTGACACCGGCTGGAAGGCCGGCTGGAAGGCCTGTTGAAAGGCCGGCTGAAAGGCCGGCTGAAAGGCCGGCTGAAAGGCCGGCTGAAAGGCCTGCTGAAAGGCCGGCTGAGGCCGGTGAAGGCCGGCTGGAAGGCCGGTGGAGGGGGACACGGCTGGAAGGCCGGCTGGAAGGCCGGCTGAGACACCGGCTGGAAGGCCGGCTGGAAGGCCGGCTGAGACACCGGCTGGAAGGCCGGTTGGAAGGCCGGCTGAGACACCGGCTGGAAGGCCGGTTGGAAGGCCGGCTGAGACACCGGCTGGAAGGCCGGTTGGAAGGCCGGCTGAGACACCGGCTGGAAGGCCGGCTGGAAGGCCGGCTGAGACACCGGCTGGAAGGCCGGCTGGAAGGCCGGCTGAGACACCGGCTGGAAGGCCGGCTGGAAGGCCGGCTGGAAGGCCGGCTGGAAGGCCGGTTGGAAGGCCGGCTGAGACACCGGCTGGAAGGCCGGTTGGAAGGCCGGCTGAGACACCGGCTGGAAGCCCACCGGGACCACCGGACTTGACGGGACCACCGGGACAACCGGACTTGACGGGACCACCGGGACCACCGGACTTGACGGGACCACCGGGACCACCGGACTTGACGGGACCACCGGGACCACCGGACTTGACGGGACCACCGGGACCACCGGACTAGACGGGACCACCGGGACCACCGGACTTGACGGGACCACCGGACTTGACGGGACCACCGGGACTTGACGGGACCACCGGGATCGACGGGACCACCGGGATCGACGGGACCACCGGGATCGACGGGACCACCGGGCTCGACGGGACCACCCTTCGAGCCGCCCTCCGAGCCGCCCTCCGTTGCCTCTTCTTCAGCCGAGCCCCCCGCCTGGAGGCCGGCTGCAGGAATGAAGAGAATGGGATGAGCGGCTCGGGATTGGAGGTCTCAAACGAGGACCCCCAGGATTCCCGTCTCCCTCGCTTGCCAGTGAGACTGGGCGGTTGTGGAGAGGCTGCAGAGGTTGGGGAGTGGTGCGTGGCGATGCCCACATTCCTGATCTGCAGAGGACCACTCTCTGGTATCGCAACCAGCGGAGATGAGTCAAAGGAGTTCGATGAGGTCGTGGACCACGAACGACCTGTGGCGGCATCCCACACAGCGTCGAAGTCCAACGGCCTCATCGCCCTCATCTCCGATCGAGAGAGTGGCTCTCTGAGACCGGTGTTAAACAGCACCGCCAGCTCCTCCTCCCCGAAGACGCCCTGTCCTGCGATGTCCAGGAACCTCTCCACATAATCATCCACAGTCTCACTTCCCTGGCGAAGGCTGCAGAGGCGGCGGGCCAAGCTAGACCGGCCAGTGTCCATGCTGCTGCTGGGTTCTGTTTTGGCTCGTTCGTTCTGTCACGGAACAGGTAGTGAAGAACCCAAGCGCAGGCAGCAATACGGGGTAAAAGAGTTTAATACTAAATAAAACTGCAAATTACAAATAATACACCCACAATGGGGGGAAAACTGAACGGAGGCACAATACAAAAACAGAAAGTAACGACTTCAAACTACAAGGGAACATGAACACGAGCCAAGGTACAGGTACACGCAAGGAAACATTTACAACGAACGAGCAACAAGACAATAAACAAGAGGGTATATATATAGGGAGACTAACAAAGGAGATAACGATGGGCAGGTGTGGGTAATGAGACACAGGAGGAAAGCTATACTAGAAACGAGAGGGGCGGGGCCAAATGACGAGACAGGAGAGAACGCATATTATGTCCTGATTGAGAATAATATGTTTCTCTCCACATAAAACACGTGGGTCCGTCATGATTCTGCCTCTAGACCAGAAAACCAAGACAAGAGAAGGCAGAATCATGACATCCATTCGCGAATGCATTACGGTCCCTGACGGTCGGTTCGCGGGGGTTTGCGGGGGTTCCCCCCCGGTTTTGTTGGGGTTTTTTTTGGGGGGGTTTTGAGGGGGGGGGGGGGAAATCCCGGGGAAAAAGGGGGGGGGGGGGGGGGGGGTTTTATTTTTTTTTTTTTTTTTTTGTGGGGGGGGGGGGGGGTTGGTGTTATGGTGGTGTGGTAATTTGTGGTGGGGGGGGGGTGGTGGTTTGTTATTTTTTGTTTGTTTTTTTTTTTTGCTTATGTAGTTTGTGGACCTTTATGTATTACATCGTTACCCAGCGTCTACCGGTTATAAAGCAGTTTTCGCTATTGTAGTAAAGTTATTTACTTTGCACTGGTGAATGAGACATGATTTCATTGGTATTGATCCAAGAGCGTTCATGTGTTTTGATTGGATTTGGACAGTGATTCGCACGGAGGGTGGGATAATGATTTCAGTGCTAGCAGGCTAAAGTTAGCATCTTACCAAATCATCTATGTTCAAATCAACGATCTTGTTGATTGCTTGTAGTGCAGAGACGGTGTAAACTGAGCTCTCACATTTTCTATAATTCAATCAGATCAACCTTATGAGGAGTGTATGAATAGCTGATCAGGGTAATGATGCCGGTGTTTCAGATGAGACTTCAGTCTCGAAGCCCATAAAGAAGGTTAATGTTCTGCAGAATTAGATTTTTGGCCTTACTGTTTCCATCACACATGCACAAATAATATGCAGTTACACCAATAGACAGTATTTGGGTGCTTTGTGGCAGATTAAAAAGCAGTGACCTACATGTGTCTTTTGAATGAATGACTGTATAGTCATGCCAACCATGTGTGTTTGGGCAGAGAAATATAATGCAATGAATTGGATATCCAAAGGCTTTGACTAAACTGGACATATCTGAAATAAAGGTAAAGTTAAGATTGTATGGCGGAGCATCGCGTTTGAGAGCCATTTTTTTGGTTTGAAAGAGAGTTTTTAAAGTGGAGTTGTATTGCAACATCTTTATTGAAATTGTTCAATCCTCTTTGTGCGACCAAACTAATTAAACCTCTGGGATTAATAAAGAAACACATTCACAGCATTTTCGTTATCTTTCTTCTACTTTAATTAGACGTGTGGCCATCAACACAAGCCAGTGATGCATTCTGGGTACTTTCGTATGCTTTGTAAGGACTCCTCTAGTCTTGTCTTGGAATGTTCAACACATTTAAATGTTATTCAGACCTGTGTAATGTCTCTCATTCGCCTGAAACAACTCTCACAGTGTTGTCAGATGGTAATTCTGCATGAACAGATGTTTGACTCCTCTGAGAGCTCATAATGGACACAGCAATAAATGAATGCAAGATTGTCTGGTTCATTGCAGTTAGCATTATTACCCTTCTTCAAGAACATTAGTCATAAATGTCACGCAAGATGTGTGATAAAAAGGTTTTTATAGCAACTGGAGAGTGAAAAACTTACTCAAATATACTCAAAAGATCTATTAACATTTTGTGTAAGGTGTCTTCAAATGTCTTCAACTATTCTATAAATGCATTACTTTCAAACTAAAATAAGTATTTATTCAGTTGCAGTGGAAAATTATGTTGTGAGGAGTTGTGTAGTCAAGTTTACTACCGTAAACTTAAAGTATACTTCAGATAAAAGGTGGTACATTTAGACGGTAAGCAGACTTGGTTTTCGGGAATTGCCGACCTCAATCCCGGAAGTAAACGTCTGGAACGGCAAACGAAGTCGGCTATCTGACCTCTGAGCTCGGGGTAGATTGATCAACCGTAGATATCAATGGCGCATCATTTGACGTCAACAGCAACCTCATGTGAACCGAAGATATTTTACGTCATAATATCCGAACTCCATAAAGTACTATATCCTACAAACTTAGATTTTACAGGATAAAATGATCTTTTTTTCTGTTTGTTCAGAGTGCAAACATAGGTTGAGAATAGCATGAGCAATGTGAATGAAGAAAAACATGTTCGTTGTTAGGTAAACTATCTCTTGAAGTAATGACATCAGTCAGATGTGATTTCGTCTTCTTGCTCCGTGTGCACGGGTGCTGTGTGTTTCAGAATGTAATTGCTGTTATTTCAGTGAGCGTGACAGTTATAAAGCTGTGTTGCTATGAAATTACATGAATATAACAGTCAGATGTGAACAGCTCAGCAGCAGATGTGCATTGTGACTCATCTCAGATCTCTCTAAGCACTGGAACAGGTGGAATTACTGCCTGCTGTGGCAGATAGCAAAAACAATGACACAAAACGCTGAGAACATTTTCATTTTGTTAGTCAACTATACAACGTGGGATTTCTGTTGATTTGCATTTGTAATGTATTCTTTTCTTCTTTCTTTGAAAGCAAGGGATTTATGGATTGTTTTGTTTTTGTTTGGTTTCAGCGTATTTGATCAGCTGGGTCTCATGTTAAAGCATAAAAATCCAATTTAGCGTTGTGGTGCTCATTCAGAGAAGTCAAAATTTTTCACCTCTTCTTCCTCTCTTGTATTCACTGTATTGTGTTTATCTTGAATATTTTGTCAATGCTTTATTTCAGAGACTACAGCTCATCTTATACGCCTCGAGAACCAAATGTCTTCCTCTCTGGCTGCTGCATCCATCTGTTTTTATCGTTCTCAAATCATTTGGTGTCTTCTAGCAATTTCGTTCTTTCAAATAAAGCAGTTAAAAAGCTTTTTGATGCATTCAAGTTCCAAACTGTTTTTCCTCCCTCAAATGTTCACAGGAAATGTATTGAAATATTTTAAAATCTATTTTACATTTTGTATGCGCATGTATGCATGACTTGACTACTTTGTAAGATCTCTTACTTAAAGTATATGTATAATGCGTTATAAAAGCAGTTTAATGCATTAATGATGCCTTGTAATGCACCTTATAATACATTAGAACACTTATCAATTTACTGTTACACTTTGCATTTTTTATTTTGTTATAATTATTAACAACAACGTTTAATGTATTACAAAACGCAATATGAACAATTATAATGCATCATACTTTAATAACCCCTTAATAATGCATTATACTTCAAAGTAAAGTGTTACCGATCTGTTTTATTAATGTGGTTCGATGTTGGTTTTGTGACTTGCTTTTCTGCACTGTTTTTTCTAGATATTTCCCAAAAGCACCTTTCAGCCATGACTATATTTACTCATACTGTACAGTATCTCATACCTTATTGCGTAACTGTAACATTTACGGTGTTAATTGATCATAATCATAAACATTTGTGTTGCTCCATTTATTTAAACAGCAACCTTGGGGTTTGATGTACAGTGTCAAAGTTGATAATAATAAACGAACGATGTCTTGTTTTGTCATGCCGTGATTCTCACTTGCATTATAGTGCTACAGCATTTGCTGTCCAATTCTATGCACGAGTAAATCTGTATCCGGACTGATGCCAGGAAAGGATTTATCTTTTCACACGCACCACACAGACACACACACACAGACACACACACACAGCACACACACACAGACACACACACACAGACACACACACACAGACACACACACACAGACACACACACACACACAGACACAGACACAGACACAGACACAGACACAGACACAGACACAGACACAGACACAGACCAGACACAGACAGACAGACACAGACAGACAGACACGACAGACAGACACACACAGACAGACACACACAGACAGACACACACAGACAGACACACACAGACAGACACACACAGACAGACACACACAGACACACACACACAGACACACACAGACACACAGACACACACACACACACACACACACACACACACACACACATTTGTGCTTAGTTATATCCTTTTCTATACAATCCAACACGTCTAAAATGTTCCTCCAGGTGATGGAGTAGTTTGGGATTTCTGTCAACCAGTAAACACGTAAACAAAGAGAGGGAGTTGTTGGTCTTCAACCTCCTTTGTCTGCTGAGTGCTACCTCTATTTTCTCTCCCAGTCTTAAATGTCAGCGTGTCCTGCGAGTGTTCCATCTCAGGTCAGAAAGATCTCATTCATCTCAAAGACGTATGAGTCACTCTCACCAGATATTTCAAGGAAAAAAAAATGTGATTGTGCCCTACATACTCGGATAATACGCTTGACAGAGGGAATTTGTTTTGTTTCCCTGTCATTCCACCCTGAACTCTTCACATAAATAGATGAAATTAATAACCGGGTTGGTAATTTTCTGGCTGGCTAAATTGGTAATGCCTTTTACCAAAGCAGAGCTTAAATTGCTTTGTGGTGCAGGTATAGGGTATTTACTGCTGACTCCAAACCTCTGAAATGGTTCAAGAGAAACATACACGTTTAGACTGAGCTGCTAGACCAGAGGTCTCCAAACCAGCTGGAGGGTCGGTTTTAGAGTTTACTCCCAACCATAATTCCAACACCTGCCAGTCATTTTAAAGAAGAATAAGAATACCTCTATCAGCTGGGGTCAGGTGTCTTTCTATAAGGGTTAAACTAAACCGGGTTGAATTTCCCAAAGGCACCGTTTGCCAACTATGGTCTGCAAGTTCCCTCATTCCAGCATAGTTCAACAATTCAAGCATTTCCCAAAGCCATCGTTCCAACGATCAATCGCAAGCAGCGTGCGTGGTGAACTCCAGGTCTAGAGCTGTGGTTAGAAGCATAGTTCCTTTTTATAATGACATGTAGACTTACATACATGATACATAAGCAAACATGATGCATTGCATTTTCGGGAAACAGTCGTAACCTCACACTCACACACGTTCATACTCATAGACCTTTGACCAACATTTTTATTTTATAATGACGCTTAGAGTCAGAACGATTTGTTTTCCGAAGTGATGTTTTGCAGCACTAAAATGCTAATGTTTTGTAACCAGTGTAGGGTACTAAGTAATAAGTTACTGTAATTACTTTTTCTGTAATTACAGTTACTTCTGATGTAATTGAACTAAATACTATGTAATATTTTCAATAGTGGAAATGACATCAAAAAAATATGTCGAACTTTAAAGTGTATGCTTTAATTTATCCAACACTTGTTGTAACTCTGTGACTTTGAGATCACTGATGTCATTATTGTAATGTGTTGTTTGTCACAGATGAGTGAGTGTAAGTCATACAGATTCAGGAATTAATGTCATAGTGTGCTGAGAGGACAGGAACAGGATGGACATCAGCTCACGCTGGGACTGGTACCAGTTTAAACCAGCTGGCCGCAGATGTAATCCATCCTTATCTGTAGTGTTTGTGTCTGCCTGGCATGACCCACACATTCTGTCAGCATCCAGATCAACATGCCAACCACTGAAATGATTCCGCATCAAAATAAATAACCAATTTTCTGCCATACATCTAAATATTGATGGGTGCTTATCGCAAAAAAGTATAACTAATTATAACTTTCAAATTGAATTAATGTCAGATTTCTGCTGAAAATAACAAGCATGGCATATGAAGACTACTTTTGTTATCCTATTTTTGTTATCTGTTGTTCTAATGGTTTAATGATACACTTTTAAATCCTGGAACAAGCACACGATTGACGTTGATATTGTCACCACAAAAACTAAGAAATGATATGTCTTATTATGTGACTTCAGTTAGATTTATTGAGACGGCTGTCAGATAGTGTTCCAATTTATCCGAATTAACCAAAGAATTTGTTATAAATACCCTTCATCATAAAGGTGGGAATCAAGTTACAAATAACCAAAAGTATAGCATGTCATGAGAAATAAATCATCTAGTCAAACTGCTTATGATTAGAAGCATTTAATTCAATTACAGGAACTTCCGTTTTATTCAAATTCAGCAGAAATAAATAACCATGCATCCAGTATTTTATATCCCCAGTTGGTAAAGCTCTAAATTTCTACTTTTAGAAGAGTTTTAAAGCTGTGTGATACACTAATCCTGTGTTTTATTATGAGATCAGCCAAAGGGAGCATTTATAAGGAGAATAACAACAGGCTCGAAATCGAGCAAAGGGGCACCCCAAGCTTTATCTGTGCAAGGTCAGATAGCTCATCATTTATACAAACAAGCTAGTACACTGCAGAAAATAAGTTCTTAATGAGTTTTTAATTGGTCTTTTAACAGTTGTCCAGTAAACGTGCCTAGTCTTTGAAATAGATACATTTACTTCAGGCCAGCGCCATTAAAACAAGTGACACTGCTGTTTTTAAAACAGAAGCGCTGGGCGGAAATAACCCAGAATCTTTTATTTGACCCAACAATGGGTTAAAAGAACCCATCGTAGTATACAGTAGATGAAAATCCAGCAGTGGGGTTTGCCCCTTTTTGAACATGGGTTGGAAATAATGGTCTCAGGTGAACTGAGTGCACATGGCTAGTAACCATTACGACAGGACCAACTTGAAACTGTGGTGGTTCAAGCTCCATGGCCACAGGAAGCACAAAACCAATTGCGCTCACTCAAATGTGTATTTTAACAAGCTTCACAATCAGTGACCGAATTAACTAGGTTCATATACTGAGGGCTAACAAGGCAAATGAGCTACATGTACTGTAACCGATCAGACCAGCAATGGATTTTGTGAAAGATAACAGTGCAAAAGATGTAAGAAGTACCCTCTGGTAAAACACACGTGCAGTCCGGCTGATGGATGGAACAGTAAGTTAATGAAAACATTACTCATCATTGATAGTTTATTAGTGATATAACTGAATATGTTCAGTGAAAACACACAGAGATGCTGATGTACTATATATATTTATGATTAGAAAACTATCCCTGTAAAAAAACTGTAAAGTTTACTTACAAAACTGTGTGCAAAACTTGCGCAAATAATCACAAAACATTAAGTAAATCCTACTAGTTATTTTTCATAGTGATTTACGTAATATCAAAAGATAATAATTAAATTATCGTTAAAAAGAGTTTTTTGTCTGGTCTTCATTAGCCTATTTTTGATAAAATGAAGCAAGCCTTTAACTAACATTTTTATCCATACACACATTCTAGTGTCAAATGCAGCACCTCTAGTAATAGCAAAAAGATATAGCTTCAGTCAGATGATAGTCATTTGTTATAGTGCAGTGGTTATATTACACAGCCTAAGGCCTCTCTGAAACTCATTTGAACACAGTAGGGTGGAAAATAAGTGAAAGTTCAAAATAAGTATGAAAAAATCAGTTAATAAGGATTCAGATTCAACTTGTTTTTAAGCAGATAACAATTTCTACTCTATAACTCTATTTCTAATCAACATACCAGCATTATACAAACAGCACCACAACATAGATTACCTCCAAAAACATGCACAGCACTTAAAAAAAAATTGTTTTACTTAAAAATTGGGTTGTCTGCTTCACCCATAGGTTTAATTAACCATGAAAATAAACTGTAACCTGTTCCCCTTTTGATTTGATCCCTTATTTAATACCCCTGAGTTTTGTGCTGGTTCATTTCGATTCATGTTGATGAGTTCCTCAAGTTCAGTGTAGTGTAGTCTGGTCTAGTGTAGTCTAGTCTATTTCTAGTCTAGTCTAGTCTAGTCTAGTCTAGTCTGTGTTCCTGTCCATTCGCCATGTTTCAGTCTTGTGTTAACCCCTTACCCGCTGTCTTTACCTGGGTCCTCTGTCCATGTCTCACCCCGACTGCGACACAACCATTGGTTGAAAAGAACCCCTTTGCAGTGTACAGTATTGATGTCACCGAACATACGTATGTGTCATTGGGATCAATGTTTTACTATGTTATTCATTATTCAATGGTGCATTGTTATTGGTGTCAGTATTTTGCGATCTTAACTATATCTACTGGCAAGGTGCATTGCATTTTTCTTTATGGCATATGTCAATGTGAACAGTACAAAGTTACTATAGGGTATTACTGTATGTCGAACATTGACTGGACAGAATACCCACATTTCAAAAATAGAAAGGTAAACAAAGGAAACAGCCCTGTGCGAGTTATGCTGTCGGTAAATCACAGTGAAGTCTTTCTACAGTACATATCCAAATGACACCTGCTGTTAGGATACAGCTGTCAGGATAAGATAGGTTACTTTATCAATAAAAATAAAAACTCACAATAACTTAAAACTTTGGTAGATCCTATTGAAAAAGACAACGCAACATTGGGTGTAAAATCTCCCAATATTAGGTCATTTTACCAGCAAGAGTCGAAACATGAGCTTGAGCACTTTTTAGAGTGTCATGGCCTGTCATAGACTGTATGGCCTCATGGCGTCTAATAAAAATGCTTAGCAAATTTCCTTGACGCATTATGGCAACTGGCTAAACTATTTTGCATTTACTGACTTATGAAATTAACTAATAATGCTCAGTTTTAGGACAGAGGCACAAGGCATTGTACACCGTCAGTTGCATTAATTTGTCAACGCAATAGCAAAATGTTCAAAATAATAAGAAATTGCTTTTATGATGTTCACAAGAAAGTTGTAGTACCATCTGTGAAAAGCACTAAAGCAAAAACTTTAATAACTGTCAGTGTCAAAGTTCTGGAACTATATGTCTATATAGTGACTATATTCAAATTACATTTCAAATCTCAGCCGAGGTATTAAGTGAGCCACAGTCCTGCAGAGCTTTTAAAGGTCACCCAAAGCCATGCTATTGGATTTCTGTGACCCGCTGCTCTGTGCTGAAATAATCACAGACCCCAGGCTGTCTGTTCACACCTGACCTGCTCTGTGATGTCATTCTGAAGAAACACACCAGTCTGAGAACCAGCGGCGACAAGGAGCGAGAAATGTCAATCAATGAATAAATGAATAAACAGGAAGAGACCAAACACAAACATACATGCCATTTATTTAAATGTTGTCACTTTTATACAGTAGGTATAGTCCATAATAAAACTATAAACTAAATGTTAATTTGCTTAACCTGGTTTCTTCAGTTGAAAAGTCACGATTTTTAGCAGAAATGGGGTCCTTGGTGATTGATAACATACATATTTCAGATATTGAGTGCCACAAAAGCAGCTTTGAAAGTCTTGAAAGTGAACTGAAAGTGAATAGATTTGCAGTGGGCTGAGATACTGCCTGCATTAAGCCAGGGAAACTTTCCAAATATTCCTTCAACGTAAAAATCTATTGAATCTCTAGGAGCTCCTCTCTGTCTTTTTAGCTGGTTAGATAATGCAGTGTCATAAATAGATTTTCACTGTCACAGTAAAACACATCAGTTATGGTTTCACTGTGGCCTTTTGGGGTCTCTTCATATGTGATTTAATGCTCTGGATGGACGCTGTGCTGACAAAAAAAGGAGAAAGCAACGTTTTGCATAGCTGTGTTTTAGTTCTTACCGTACATAGTTTTATCTGCTAGTTCATCTCTTAATGGTCTTTATGATCTTTTCTTATATTACTAGGGAGGACAATATGGACTGAAGACCTTGAGGGTCTCCCTTATTGCTTTATTGTTCTGGAGTTTACATCATTCTCAACAGTGGGTTAAGTTTCACTTCACTTCTTTTGACCTTTACTTGATTTTTTCCTCATCCTCAAATGTGTTTCCCTTCAAAACTCACAAATGTACAGCAGATGTCATGCTCTAGAAATGAACAATCGGTATTATTTTACTATTTTGCTTGGAGATAATACAAATTTCATAAATTGACCTACGTGAGACATTGAGCTTGAGTCTCAGTAAACAAGGGTTAAACCCTTATTAAGCCTTACACACCGATTTACTCATATGTACAGATTTCTGTGTGCCACAACATTAAAAAGCAACTGGCAAGCAGACATGCACATGCTTTGACCCACGTTCAACACAAAATTTGCTTGCAAAGAGTGCACGATGAGACAATATTGGAATGACTATATATAGTACCTCATAAAAACAATATACATCTTATTAGGACACTGACATTACATTGGGAGAAAACAATCTGGATGATCATTCTTTAAGAATATATAAAAATATTTATCCACTTAAGTTTCAGAAAAATCTGTTTAATTATGGCCGGGTTTTATCAAGCAAGAATATATTAGTTGAAGATCTTTGTGATGGTTTGCAAAACCAGTAAAGTGTTTCATTATTGACACACAGTGTGGTCATGAATTTCTCTTCTGACCTCATTTACTGTGCAACGACAGCACAGTCTGTCCTCTTTTGTGTCTGTACAGCAGTCTGTACATGTGTAGTTGGCATTGGTGGACAGGTATTCTTAAAGTTTACATTCTCTTTATAGAGTATAAAACATTTCAGTTTTCTCCCATTTTTCAGTTCAGTGTCATTGTAGTGTTTATGATTATTGCCTATGTACAATACATTTTACAGATTTGTTTTTTACTGAATACACAGTTTTTGTATCCTTCGTATTCAGTTTTTTATTATCTAATTCATTCCCAGGCATATAAATGCGACACCTGATAAATGTGCTCTAAACTGAAAATCTTGATATGAATAAAGCACATGTACCAACCAGCTTCAAATTCATTATAATCATGGGCAAACATATCCCATAACGGATGCCCTTAACTTCCACGTGAGTGTGTCTTAACTAGAGCCTTCAACTGACTTGTCCTGAGGGAGTGATGGTGAAGATGAGAGTAACAGTTAGTTAAACTCCATGGGGCGGTTTTATTTAAAAATAAATAATTGTTTTTCTTTATTTGGTTAAATTAGGAAATTTAAGTGTTTTTATAAACATGCCTTACACTGAAAACCTTTGTGCATTTTGAGACAAAACAGTGGCAATGATGTATTGATGTATTTTAACCTTCGCGGGGGCATCAACATCCTGAAGTTTTCTTGGTTTACATAAGTTCAAAGAAGATGAAAATGTACTTACCTACAAGCTAGACTTTATTCAAATATGTCAGTGAAAGTTGTTTCAGTTTCCCTGTACGTGTATATGAAAGAAACCACTAAAGTAAATTCTGCATTTCTCATGCTGATAAAAACATTGTACATAAGGTTCTCCATGGATACCAGCATCCTTCAAAAAGCAATTAAAATAATTACGTTGATCTGAAAAGAGCCTCCCCCTGGCACAAGAGAAAGAAAACTCTCATTTGTCTTGTGAATGACCAAAGTTTCATGGCACAAGCCGATATGTGCCAAATGACCACTCATCTTTCGGCTAGGATGAAGTCTTCAGCCCCTAAATTAACAAAGAACTGCACTAATGATGATTATCTTGTAGCTAAAGCTCCAAAGCAAAAAACTAAATCAATGCTGTCTTGGCATATTGTATGTGAGGTCATACTGCAGTTTCCAAGAGACCAGGAGAGATTTGCCATGTGTATCTGTAGACTATTTAGAAATAGAATATCTGTTATTCTACATAAAAGGTGATTTTTACAACATAAACTTGTCTGTAGAGACACCGTGCTTGTGCACATCCAATGTGATTCCAGTTGAAAGAGAAATAAGGCGATCTACTGACCACCAACAGTGTCTCTGAATGCATATGCAACGCTGCTACATCAGCAGTCCTTAAAAGCAAAGTGTTCCCCGAGACATCATTTTTTAATATGTGACATTTCTCTTTAGCGTGCTAAAATATCGGCCGGCGTAAGAGGCAACGCTAGAAATGTGTAGGATATGGAGTAGATGTTGATGCATGTCATCTCAGGTGAGCCTGATCTGAACCCCATCCGAAACTAGAGCAGAACTTATCCAACTAAAATGGGAAAGTGAAATGGTGGGACAACAGTATAACAGACGTATTTTGAGCAACTTCTGCTGATAGTAATGTCAATCTACACGATGAAAAAAGAATAAAACACTTTCATTCACGTCTGAGAGAAGCTGAGAGTCCTTTGGAAGGTTCAAGCAGGCTACCAGAGTAAGAAAGTGGTGAGTCAAGACGTTATCTTTACAGACTGAAGGAAGAACTTTTGTACCCATCTCAACCTTCTTTGATGAGCCAATCTGACTTTAATGCCAAATGGTGTCTGCTGTATAATGTCGTTCATTGAGTCTTCTGTGTAATGTGTCAAAGAAACCATCTATTTTTAGGATTCTTTATTGTTCATTCTTTAAAAGCTGTCCTGCAATTTGTTATATTGTTCTCCAGGGTTAGACATTTTATGCAGTTATTTGCAATCCAGTTAGTCTCTATTATTCTTTGTGTCGTAGATAAATATATTCTACTTTCCATGACATTTTACACACCATGACTTCTTCTTTAAATATTCTGTGCAACACCGCCTGTCACATTTGACTATAATATTACTGCATGCAACAATAGAAATGGAAAAATTACAGATATAGAAGTGTCAGTCTTGATGAATATGTTGTCATAAAAATGAGCTCCTTTCGCTTGCCACAGATATAAGGCAGTACTTTATCTTTACACAGCAAAAGTTCTGTCCATTAGAAGTAACACATGAGAAACATTTAGCCTTCAGTATTGTATTGTTGGGAGTCTAGTCTTAAACTGGCTTTTTAAGCACTTCAGCCGCTTCATTCTTCTCTATTTACTCACTTTTACTTTTAACAGTGGAAAGATGTTTCTGCGGGTTTCTTTCAGTGTTTCTTTTCAGTATCGGACTGATGAAGGGTCGGAAAATGTTGTAAAGTACGAACAATGAAATGAGAAGTCAAACATTTTAACACCACTGACTCTTTTTTTGCCTTGAGCTTGCTGTGACCTTAAATGGACGAAAAAAAAATGAAAATTCTGTCGTGCTGTCACCCTCTCGTCACTTCAATCCTGTATGACTTTTTTTTGCAGAACACAGAATACATTTTGAAGAATATTGCAACCAGACAATGGTGGTGCCCAGTCTAGACTTTATTAGGGATTATTAAGGATGAAAAGATTATTAATAATGAAAAGAGTCTCAGAATGTCGGTGAGCTAACAACTGCGGTACCCATAACACAAGTGTGAGGTCACTTATTTCATAATATGTACTTGGTATTGAATGGTCACATTGAACATGTTTTAGAGATGTAGGTGACAACTTTTTGGACTTATTTTTTGTTTAGGGGTTCTATGAAATAAATTGCTTTATAACTTTTTTTTTTGCATTTGGTCTGTGTGAACATCAAATTAAAACAGAACATAAATAAAAAAAACAACACAAGAGAAGGTACTCTGCCAATATATTTTTGGAATCCACCACACATCACTGCTTTTAAATAAACACAGAGCCTAATAAAGATACTGTATCCCAGAAGAGGCACAGTTTCGCTTTGCCTGGAATATTGAGAATGTACTGGATCAATGTTTTCTGTGCATGAGCTGAGAGAGGTTTATTGGATACAGTGCTTGCTGTTTTGTTTTGGTTTTGTGCTTGTGAGGCAGATTTACTCTCGGTGATCATTCGGCTCTTCTAATTAAAGTGCTTTAGGAAAGAGCGCCGGAGTGGAACAAGCTTCCATTTGAAAAGCCAGGTGTTATTTATCTTTGCCTCGCTGAGAGCGTTTGTGTGTGTGCATGTTCGGGTGAGCCGACAATCCCTTTAGGGAGGTCTTCACACTTAAGCCTTTGACCTCGGAGTTCAGTTTATTTCGATTGATGCGAAAGCCCACAGGTGGTCTGCCGTCGGACATTTCTCACAATATTTCTCATGGCTTTTAGTCATCCTATTGATTTTCCTTTTTTGCATTCTGTGTTTTATTAAGGTCGCTTGTTTAGATGCGTGGCTTCCATGCTATGTAAGCCGGTTCTTGTGACCTCTCTGAAAGCATGCATGCTGTAAATGGTTTCGATGAAAAAAACAAAACGAGGGAGAGACTTTTACGTTTCAACTTTTCCGTTTGTTCAGACCTCTTGAATGTGTGATGAATTCCCTTCTTCATCCTCTCTGATATTAAACCCTGCTCAATGCTGTTTGTAGTCGGTAATTACAGTCTGTGTTTTTCCGCATGTCTGTAATTTGCTGTGAAATGAATATGGATATTCGATTCTGTTGAACATTTTAGGTTAATTACACCCTGTTACATTAAATTATGGAAATCAGTTGAGTGGAATTCTGTTTTGGTAATGAAGAGAATCCCATTTGTGTTAATATGATGCTTTGAGGGACCATTTCTGAATCATGTATCACTGACTACCATAATTGGGCCTCCAGTAATGCGAAGATATATCTGACAGACTGTCGTCATTAAATAGGTCATTAGCTGTTTCCAAATTGCGCAAAGATTCTGTGTTTGGGGTTTAAAGCAGTGCTTCTGGCTTTGCTTCGGGATAAAATGTTACAGTTTTGTGACCCAGCACACTTCCGCAATGTTTACTGCAGAAAATGACAGTAAAGCAAACATAAAAATTTATAAATGATTAACTGTATACAACAATATACAAAATCATTAACATTAAACGTGCTGAATAAGCAAAACTGAGTGTTTTATAAATCATAAACAACAACATGTGATTAACAACATTGATGTTTTCATTGTAGAATGCAATGAAATTACTTGCAAAGTCTTTTTTATGCTTCGTGCTTTGAACAGGCAATGATTTTGTTTCATTTTTAATGTCACCTGTTTTGTACATGTATGACAGCACATCGAACCAGTTCATGTTTTTGCCACCGCACTGCAAACCTTTATTTCTTACTATTTTGTATTATATCTGCCAATTTGGTAAGATAAATATACTTGAATTCATTTTATTCAATTCATTTGAAACTTCAATTAAATGATTCATTATTGAATGAAATAAAACGTAATATCGGTCATCTAGACTCTTAAATAAATGTACTGTACCTTGATTTAAGAATTCGTACAAAACAAAACACAAAACAAAAAAACTTAGAAATATATAGCGTGCAATACAGTTTGTAGAAAGTTAATTGCACCACAATTTTATAGTTATAAAGGTTTATAAGCTAAGGCTATATTTAATATAATACAAAAAGTTGTAACTTTCACAATCATGGTTATAAAAGACCTGAACCGGATTCCCTCCATCTCTGAGATGCTATAAAGATTCATAGTGTAAGTCTGATGTCTTTATAAGTTGATTGTTCGCATTTAATGTGCTTTTCTCTATTGTGTGACTGGATGTGATGTTCTGCTTTCTGACTGAGATTAATGACAATGGTTGGAATTTTTTCCTTATGATGCCAACAAAATTACCAATATGTGCATTGAGAAACCGAGCGTGTGGGCTCAAATACGTTTACCAGAAACTTGCACCTTCTTTGGTTTTCTTTTCATCCACCTCCGGCTGCAAGACAGTAAAGATAATTTAACTTGTTTCATGTTGAAGTGAAATAAACACATATATACATTTTCTTGTTGTTTAAGTTTATTTTTAATCTTTTCATAATGAATATTTTTGTCTTACTCTTGGAATTGGACCACCTTGCACTTTAGGCTATAAATATTCTGTTCCCACTCATGCGGATTTCTCTTTCTCATGGCACCACCAACCATCAATGTTCGCCCTTAGCGATGTGTTGTTTAATATTTGACACAAATGTGAAATTTCACTACCTGCTTTGAACTTGTTATGAAGGTTAAGATATTTTTTAGATCTTGAGAAATATTTCAATGTGCTACACAATTAGGGTCACTTAAACTGACAGCTGTGTCCCCCATACTCCCAGGGATGGATGACTGACCGGGCAAATGGGGCCAGTGCCCGGAGGCCCTTGACTAACAAGCCCCCTGGGCTTCAAGGCTGAGCCATCCAGTTTGGTCACAGAAAACCCAACAACAGTGAGAACAAATGTTTTTTTTATGTTTAATGCATGGGTACCATCGCCTATACAAGGCCTCTGTGGAGACCCTGTAAAAATGAAATGATCAACAAATCATGTCAACATATGTTTTTATGTTACTTTAACTTAAAATACAACACAATTAAATTGCATGTTCTGAATCTTTTGCTTGATGATCTGATGTTTACAGACATGTGTCACAGGGGCATTTTATGGTGAGAAATATTTTTTTATTATTATTATATTTGACAGTTTATCAAAGACGCGTGTTTCATACTCCTTAATTTAGTTCAATGTTGATTTTTGGCTGTGTAGCTAATATTAGACTTCGATAAACCATGTACATATTATTTTTAGCATAGTGCAGACATTTGACGCAGAGCGAGAACGGTTTTAATATTCATTATCATCCTAACTTTCACTTTTTATAACTGTGAAAGCTCAGCTAAGGGAAAGAACTGAAAAATTTTGGGGGGGCCCTTCGAAATCATAATCCGTCCCTGCGTACCCCACTTTTAAAATGCCTGATACGCTCCTGTAAATGCAGATGATATAAGCCGATTACAGCAACACTTTGAGGTTTGATTTCTGTTCCTTGTAGATTAATTATCATTTAGATGTAAATGTGATCTCCTCCTCATGTAAATGAGATCCCTTCATAGTTAAGTTTGTAACAGTACTCATTCGCCCACTCCTGAAAACCATTTCATCATTTATGGCAGTCAATTAAGCAGAAGATATGTCAGTGTAAAGCCAATGTGTGAAACAGACCTTAAACATCTTCAGTTTTAGACGGTGAATAAAGGCAAGAATCCAATTCGCTCTCTTTCATAGAATGTTTGTATGAAAATTATATATTTTTTTGTGTATTAAAAATTATTTTATTGTGTATTAATAGCATTTATTATATAACGGCTTAATCCGAACAGAGATTTTGATTGTTTATGTATGGTAAATTAAATTATATACAGTAAATTTACCATCATAAAAAGATATTCAGAAAGATTTAAACTACTTTTGGTTGATGTTGTCTAGCTAGTTTTACAAAGGGTATTGTAGTTTAACTACTACACAATCCAACAAACAGGTCTGAAGTGCTCAGGCACAAATCCAGGAAACAATGCACTTACTGTGTAAAATGTAAATACAATGCTATGTAAAAATGGCTATATGACGATTGTGACATGGGGTGAGGCAGAACCCAGGCACAGGCAGATGAAGGGTTAAATTATAAACTTTTATTAAACATAAAATAAAAAACCCATGATGGGGAAAACATGAATAGCAAACAAGGCAAACCAAAACTTTTTTGCCTTGTGACAGGGAAATCAGGGACAGGGTGATCAGGGACAGGGAGTTTAGGGATAGGGAAATCAGGGACAGGGAAATCAGGGACAGAGTGTCAGGGACAGGGTGATAAGGGATAGGGAAATCAGGGACAGGGAAATCAGGGACAGGGTGTCAGGGACATCAGGGACAGGGTGATAAGGGACAGGGAGATCAGGGACAGGGAGATCAGGGACAGGGAGATTAGGGACAGGGAGATCAGGAACAGGGTGATCAGGGACAGGGAATCAGGGATAGGGAAATCAGGGACAGGGTGATCAGGGACAGGGAATCAGGGAATCAGGGACAGGGAAATCAGGGACAGGGTGTCAGGGACAGGGAAATCAGGGACAGGGGGTCAGGGACATCAGGGACAGGGAAATCAGGGACAGGGTGTCAGGGACAGGGAAATCAGGGACAGGGTGATTAGGGACAGGGTAACCAGGGACAGGGTAACCAGGGACATCAGGGACAGGGTGTCAGGGACATCAGGGACAAGGAGATCGGGGACAGGGTAATCAGGGACAGGGTGTCAGGGACATCAGGGACAGGGCGATCAGGGAAAGGGAGATCAGGGACAGGGTGATCAGAGACAGGGTGTCAGGGACAGGGAGATCAGGGACAGGGTGATCAGGGACAGGGTGATCAGGGCCCGCAAATCCCCCTTCAGATCAGGTGACACACAGGCCTACAGCACATCCAGGCCAAATCTAATGAGTGGCATCAAAAAGGGCAAATTCTGCTACAAGCATAAGGTGGAGAAACACTTCTTCAATTCGAACCCTCCACATATGTGGCAGGGCACCTACGCCATCACTGACTACAAGCCCAGCAACTCCACCCTGAATGCCTGAGATGTAATCTTCCTTAACAAGCTAAATTAATTTTATGCAAATCACCAGCCCTTCATACTCACCTCCACAGATGTGTTCAATATCAGATCAAATACACGTAAGGCTGCTGGTCCCAAAATCCCTGGGCATGTGCTGAGCAGCTCGCAGGGGTCTTTACAGACATTGTTAACCTGTCCCTCACCCAATCTACTGTACCAAGATGCCTCACATCCACCTCTATTGTGCCAGTTCCAAAATACTCCTCACAAAGCACCTGAATGACGACCGCGCAGTAGCCCAAAGAGGGAGAAAGGAAGCATGGACAACCCCTTCCACATCAATGGAATGGCGGTCGTGAGGACCTGTCCTGGACCACCAAGACCTCCAGTCTGGTCAAAAGACCTCACCAGCACCTTTTTTCCTAAACTCACTTTATACCTGTATACCTTAGGCTCACAGCATTCTTAAAGACTCCTCCCACCCTTTCCATAGTCTTTTCAAACTTCTACCCTCCGGAAGGCGATTCAGAAGCCACCGGACCAAAACCAGCAGACTAGGGAACAGATGTTTCCCACAGCTGTCTCCTTACTGAACTCTGTCCCCCGTTGAACCCCCTGCCCTGCCCTTCCCTCACCACAACACACTCCTATGGCTAACCGTAATGTATTTACTTCATCCAGCCATGTCACTTCTACATAGGCAAGGCATCTAGTGCACATTCACATAGAGTATAAAATGTTCTTAGCCTCAGCCTATACATCATGGATACATCATCTCCTGTATATAGGTTTAGCACACATGTACAAAATATTGTCCATATTAATCTGTATATTATGTCCATATAGCACACACGTCTGTATATCATGTTGACAATAATGTATATATCCACCTGTAATTATCCCAATAATACTGCTCCTATCTGTACTTCTGCCCTTATCTGTACATATTCTATTAAATATACATAATCCTTAGTTCTCTGTATATCCTCATGTCCATAGCACATACTGTATATACCCAACTTTAGTTACCTCCATAGTAGTGCTCCTATCTGTACATAAACCCTTATCTGTATATTAGATTATCTACACTTACTGTATATAAAGCACTTGCTGCTCATCACACTTCTGGTAAGAAGCTAAACTGCATTTCGTTGCCTTGTACTTGTACATGTGTAGTGACAAAAAGTCTAATCTAATCAAATTTAGCTCAAACTGATAAAAACTGTGTTGTAACTGCTGGTGGTTTACAACTTTTGAGTTCTCTGAGATTGTGACATAATGGGTCAATGATAATAACTAATATAAGATTTTCAGTTTCAGCGGAATACTGAACACTTAGTTAATCAATGTATGTTATTTTTGCACATATGTATACTATAGACAGTTTAATCTTAACAACATGAACAAACGTTACTGTGCATTCGCACTTTTGTGACCCGAACTGAACTTCCAGTGCAACAAATTGTTCGACAAATTGTCTATTTAATACTTAATGTTATTTGTATTATCATATAGTAAAATAACAATACAAATTAATATTAACATAAATAAAAAAAGTAAAAAATATGAACAGTTGCATTATTAGACGTTATACCTGCTTTTGTTGCATGCAATATCATATTCTTCAAAGTCCACTTGAAGTTAGCAGTTAACATATTTTTTCCCCTCAATCAATACTTAATTTAAAGTGGCTGGAAACAGGCTAATAGTGAGCCTTGTAAACTATGGCTCTGTACAGCCTTCCAAGCTCTACTGACATTTCTCTATGTTTCGCAGTCCACAACCTTATTCGTCATACAAATAGCATTTGTAATGTTAAGTTTTTTCATCTAAATCAATATTTGGGGAAAAACATGGAAAAAATAAGTTTATTGTAATATCACATGATGGTCTTTCGAAAAGATCCTCTTATATTGCTAAATTTTAAGATATTTCAAAGATATTATTCTAACTGTGAATTGCTATTCAATGGCTCGTATATACTGTACCTGACTTATTCCTTACCTGCTGGAATCAGAACCACTTCCCAGGATTTTCAAGATTGCACTTCAACAATAAATATAATATACACTGATATAATCTAATTTGTGTGCACTTCTTCAGAATACACTAGACAGCTTTTCTGCTTTGCTTCCCAATCCAAGTTTGACTCCCACCTTCGCTGTGTCACTGAGTGACGGCTGCCAACGCAGCCCACAGCAGCCAGCCTACTTTACTGACGGCTGCCTGCCTCTATTCACTCTTTTAGGATGGACTCCAATGACTATAAATTAATGTGGAACTGCCAAACCTATTCCAGCCAGACAACAAAGGATGCTTCAATGACCACAGCCTGCATCCCAAATTTGGATGGACTCCAAAGATTGCAATCATACAGTATATCCTTACAGTTTAGAATTAGCCTTATTAACACAGTAATACAATGTATGTGATTGCATCATATCATTAATTTAGTAACCACACTTTTACGCATACACATTTATTACACTTTATATGTAGCAATATTTGGCAGAAGAGGATGGGTTTCACGGTGTTGAGGTCTTTCCCGTCACTATACACTATGAAAATCTTGAGTGTTTGAACCTACTACATTTTACTTGAAACATCAATACCTGACTGTTGGTAGACACTATGTGGTCTATATTTTAATGATCTAAGCGCATGGTCTAAAGCACAGGACGCAAGTGCACTTAGGGCGTGTCCGAATCCACATTTGTTTTAAATGGTTGTTTAACCAAAGGCATGGTCTAAAAGGGTTGTCCCTGTTCTCTTAAGGAGTCATGGGTGTGTTTTGGGCAAAACATGCAGATAACCAATAAGCGTGTCATCTCCCATCCCCTTTGAGAGCCAGTTGATGATGGATTCCCTATTTACACATGGAATTTCAAGATCAAAAACGGACGTGTCTCCAGAAAGAAAAGGTTAAAGTGCGCGCGCTGACCATATACTGAACAAGCTGGATTTTTTTATCTTTATGTCCACAATAATAATCTATTACATTGTAATCCATTTATTTCTATTTCAGTTGCCTCAAAATAGCACATGAAAACACCTCGCTTTCGCCAATGGACGCACAAATGGGAACAAATGCATTTGCTATTTAAGCAAGGACATGAAAAAAACTGCGTTTGGCTGAAACTAGCAAAAAAAAACACATTGCGCCGAGTGTTTGATTTGGCTCTGTCTTGTTAAAAACATTTAGCAGTTTTACGGCTGCATTACGGCTGTTTGTGATAAAACACTCAAATGCAGAAGCGTGTACACGGTACCCACGACAGCTATTCACCACTCCGAATTATTGCTCTGTATATTCTCCACATTATGTGACGTTGTAACTTTTACTTTCAACCGGAAGATTCAAATGGCTCCAAAAAGTGTGATATTGTGAAGAAAATAAATGAGTGTTGGTACTGTTTTAATCAACATGCAACATGTATCTGTTTTGAGCTATAACACATCAAAAACAAAAATAAATTGTGACCTTTATGAAACTCACTTATCTTGAATCTTTATTTAGGTGATATCTGAACTCCTCTGAAGTGACAGATGGTTATGTCTGCTATCACTGCTAGTTTTGCAGTCATACGGCAGTGCTGTTTTATTGCTTTTGAGACATTCTGCAGCTTTCAAGCAAGCTACATCAAGGATCAAAAAACCACAAAATGAATTTTTAATGGCTGGCAGCACGTTGAGGTTAGCTCTCAACTGAAAGCATTTGAATTGTAAATGACCTGTATTTTCCAAAAGACCTGAGTGAAATTTTTAAAAAGGTTCAAATTTATTTATTTTGCTTGTGATGCAGATCCGCACTGCCATAGAGGACAATATTTTATTCATATGCATTCTAGATAAAAATTTAAGTAAAATGAATATTGATCAGGTTTGCTCCAACATACACAAATTCAACTTTCAGATGAAGTTCTCCTGATAACATAAAATAAACTCTATAATCAGAGGTGTTATGTCTTTTTTATTATCAACCCGACGCTGTTGATATGATGAAAAATAATGAAACAAATCAAACTCTGCCAAGGCTTGACATTAAGCGTTGTCATGTGGTTGTCCTACAGACAAGTAAATTTGGCATTCAGTACAGATATTTCATTTGAAGTGTCAGTATAATTGTTCTTCTAAGCGTTTGACCTAGTGTCAGCTGCGGCCACCTAAATTTGTTAATACTGTCCATGATTGCTATAGAACAAAGGCAAGCAGTAATTATTATTGGTGTCAGGGCTATAGTGTTATTACCTATAGTAAACTGCTGTAAAATTCCTAGATACTATAGTGTTTTTGAACCTTACTATAGTATACTACAGAGTTAACTAGTTTATCAATTTACTACAAGAGTACTACAATTTTCAAGGTGTTCAAGGTAACAGGACGTTTATTTTGACAGGTTGTCAGGAAGACGCTTGAGTTTAAGCTTCACTCAAACAGCAAAATGCTCGTAAAATAAACTCTCGGGTAAACTCTGGAGATGATGTTCATGTGTTTATATTCTTATACAGGGCAGACGCAGACAAAATTACTCGTGTAGTATGTTAATCTGTGCACCTCATTCACTCAGACACGCAGAACAGCCAGATGACATTAAAGATTACAGATTAAATAACGGGATTCCTCATCTGCACCTAGTTACATGGACTCAATGCGTTACGCAATTGATTAATGTCAAACACAAACAAGAACAACCACGACAAATGCATTCTGTCTAATGCACCTATTCCATTAGATTTTTTCGTAGCACTGTTATTTTTTGTCAAGTTACTTGTGCGGTCCAGCAAGTCAATTTCTCTCTTACTTGTCCATACAAAACATTCACAGCCCAGTTCTGCTATCTCTGAGAGGTCTCCTCTTAAATACATAATTACAGTTAAATGACAAAATATGTATATGGGAAGAGGCAAGTTTCTTCTTCCTTGTGACAATTTTTCTCTTCGAGGAACATTGATGAAATGTAGTGGTGACTCATCCTGTTCACTGAGCCATCTTCTTAGCATTCTCTTCAGAATGAGAACATCGCTTCCCCCTAATACCACAAGATTTTACTGGAAAAGTAAACAGCCCTTCAATATTTTGTCAAGTTAAGGATATTGTTATTATATATCTTTACAGTGTGTGGCTGTGTTTTTTTGCAGTGAGAGTGACAATATGAAAGTGACACACATTCATTTTTATAGTGGTTCAGATCATTACCAGTACACAGACACTGTAGATAACATACAGTATTTTCATTCTAACCTTAAATCAATGAGAAGTGACAAAACTACGTTCAGCCTATGTTTTACATATTACAGTTAAAGTCTGCCTGAGGAAAAGACACAGCCCTTATTACAGTGTTGTTACCCTTTTATAACACTATTGTTACATCTTTTACCCTAAAATATCAATTTGGTTGATAAAAAGTGAACTATTGACACATTATTGCAGTTATTGATACATGATAGAATCAAATATAAAAACAATAATGATAAATTATAAGGTAGTTTAAACAAAGAATAATATGGCTTAATCACTTTCAAAGCACTTTCTGTCATGATTCTGCCGCATCATGTCATGTTTTTCTTAGTCTAGTGGCAGGATCATGACAGAACCTCATGTTTAATGTGGAGAGAGGCGATTATGGTTTATATTGGTTTGCAATAGGCTCTCTCCGGTCCCGTCTCTGTTCCCGTCCTCTCGTTTCCTCGTTATTGCTTGTTAATTAGTTGATGCCCTGCACCTGTCCCCATCTTGATTATTTCCCTATTTAATGACCTAGTGTCTTCTGTCTTGTGTCGTATCATTGTTATGTGTCAGATGTTGCACTTGTCTCCTGCCTTGTCATGTAACGTTAGTCTAGTGTATATATGTAAGAGAAGCCACTGAATGTAATAATTTTCATATTATAATGACTTGTGCAAGCAGAGTGCGTTTGTGGATGCCTACGGTTTGGGAAACCGTAGGAAGACAGTTCTAGGAGGCAATAACATATACAGTGACCACTTTGCTCACGCATTAAAGACGACCATGACAACATTTCAGATGCTGTGTAACAAAATCAGTTTGCTGGTTAGTCAGGTTATGCCATTTCATGGGGCAAAACATTACTTTTTAGAGGAATTTATTCAGCAAATGCATTTCCATCTCACATTATTCGCATTAACCCTTTTTCGCAAAAAAGAAAAACCACCTCAAGCGAGCATAAAAACTTTTTTTGGTGAATTATGCCGTTTCCATAACTCGTTTCTGATGCAAATCTTCAAAATGCGCATAAACCAGGGTGATGGAAATCCGACTATTGACAGGCAATAAAATTTGCTTTTTAAATGAAAGGGTTCACACATTTGAAATGCCAAACTGTGGAGCAGAGGCTGAATAAGCGTAAAATTATCATCCAAGTGTGTACAATTATAGTATAGTTACTGTTATAGTTATATTTCTTCCTGTTGGTTTGAAAAGGCCTTTAGACTTAACAATTACTTAATAATTACAATTATCTGTCTTAGTTTTCCTTCAAAAATCTCAAGGTAAGTTCTGAGAAGTGCTCAAACTCAAGGGTTACTAATACGCTTTACTGACGCCCCCTTATTACTGTTTTCCGGTACTTCTTGGAATCTGTTTGCAGACCTGTGGTATAAAGTTATGGCCTTTAATAACTTGTTGTAAATATGCTTTGATGAAGCAGATGTTTCAGGCTTCAAGCACAAAACATTAATTCAGCTTAATGTCTTTGGAGTGCCTCGCATTGATTAATATAGCTGGAGTTTAAAGAAATAGCTCCTAGTTTGATTAAAAAAGGGCAGAGGAAGGAAATTGGGTAAATTTTGGGTTGTGATTTTGTTGAATCGCTCACTGTGGAACCTTTATGGAGCTTGCTTTATGAGCTTTTCTTTAGCTTTTAATTTCATTATTGCCTCACAGTTACTGCACTCTGCGTTAACACCAAACCTAATTTCTTCTTCGAGAAAAAGTTGTTTCCACTTTGTGTTTTGAACAATGAATAATGAATTACAATATGCTAATGATTTACTGTGCATGGTTTTAATTTGTTTTCAATAAGCAATCAGCTCTCAAGTCCCTGACAAATCTTTCTATAACCACCAAGGAAAATAATACGTTTTTAACAGATCTTTTTTTGTAGAGTACAGCTGAGTACATTAATAACTTTGATTCCAACAACAGCTACATTGGCAAAATGATTTTCTTAATGAACCTATGTGATGAAAACTCTAGTTATTAAGTCATTTACTGGAAGTCAATGCGAAATCATAATTGTCCCTTATGCACTGTTTTTTAATACATGTTCTTGGCATAAATGTGAATGATTGATTGGTGTGTGTGATTTCAGAGAGCAACCGTTGCCATTGAAAGCTTGTATGGAAATATAATAGCATGCTATGCTATTGAAATTACCTTTCCATTCTGTTAAATTAGTATTAATGTTAACCAAGCCTTACTTCAGTTCATTCCAAAATCTCATGCAGGTCTTTCATGATCCAATCACTTTCCCATAGACTTAATTACAGTGTTAGCATCGCAAAACATTATGTTGATTTTGGTGACATTGTGTGTTTGTTTGTGTGTGTACGAAAATGAGTCCAAAAAATCAAAATAAAATATATCATGGATTTGTTGGACGTATGGATGGATGTATTTTGGGAAGGTTCAGGGTTGGTTCCTACTCAAGCGATTTCAGTATTTACATGGTGCATATAGTAGATGTAGAAACTAAGTGCAACATGAAGTGCTACGGTTTATTATTTGCATCATTATTACTGTTTTATTAACTAATATTTTTGGGAAGGCATTGCTTCACTGGTCTCCTCAGAGTAAACCCCCCTGCTGAAGAACGCACCAGAATGAGATCAACAAAACAGTTGGTGATACATTTGTTACACATAGTAAACTGTAAAACTGAGAGTCAATCATCCCTTGATTTGTTTATTTATTGATGTAAAATGAATTCATACTAACTCTTATTGGAATCTCTCTCATATCTCTCTCATAACAAACGGTCCAATTTGAATAATGCCTGTGCGTTCTCTCAATAAGAGACAATGTAATTATCTGTTAACTGAAAGCAAATGGGAATACTGAGAGTCATTCTGCTGTTTCTCCTCTCAGAGCTCTGAATGTGTAGCACAGTCTCAAGGAAATTCGTGACATTGTCACGAACTGCAATCTATCAATTTCCCCCTTTTTTCGTGTCAGTATACACGACATTGAATCTAATGTATTTTAACACTCGGTATCTTTCATAGGTATAAATATACATTAACGTAATCTGACGGGAATTCATACATACTTTACAACGTGGTTCATTCGTGTGAATTCCTATTTCCTACAATCTCACTGGTTTGCTTAGACTTTACAATGTGACGTTAGGTTTAGGGGCAGGGATATTGAAGCCATTTATTGTTGTTCTGCCACCTCGTGAACCTCGCTTTTTCAGCAAAATTAGCCTTTGATAATTGGATTCCAAATTTCGTGTCTATGCCACGAACTGCTGTGAGAGTCTCTCCAGTGCCAGATGCCATCGAATGTGAGCATTTGCCCACTTAAGTCGGTTATGACAACAAACTGCAGTGAGGTCGAGACCCCAATGAGGATGACGAGCATACAGAGGAGCTTCCCTGAGATGGTTTCTGACAGTTTGTGTAGAAACGATTTGGTTATACAAACTGATTGTTGTAGCAGCTGTCCTGGTGGCTGGTCTCAGATGATCTTGAAGGAGAAGATGCTGGATGTGGAGGTCCTGGGCTGGTGTGGTTTACACGTGATTGCGGTTATGAGGCCGGTTGGATGTACTGCCAAATTCTCTGAAACACCTTTGTGGAAGAGAAATGAACATTCAATTCACGAGCAACAGCTTTGGTGGACATTCCTGCGGTCAATCATGCCAATTGCACGCTCCCTCAAAACTGGCGACATCTGTGGCATTGTGCTGTGTGATAAAACTGCACATTAGAGTGGCCTTTTATTGTGTCCAGCCTAAGGCACTGTGCCTTAGGCTATACCATGCTGTATAATCACATCTTGATATGACACATGTGAGGTGGATGGATTATCTCGGCAAAGGAGAAGTGCTTACTAACACAGATTAAGAGAAATAGGCCTTTTGTGTACATAGAAGTCTTAGATCTTTGAGTTCAGCTCATGAAAAATGGGGGCAAAAACAAAAGTGTTGCTTTTATACTTTTGTTCAGTGTGACGCCGTGAACTCACAATAAACGGTCATAAGTCCGAGTAAGCTTGCATGACCTGGTTGGTGAACTTTTGTGAACTTCTCACAGTTTGTTGAAGTCTATGTCCATTCATATGTGGGAAAGGTTAACTTTATTGCCATATAAATAAATGACGTTTTCTTAGAATTTCCCCTAAAAGTGACACGAAAATCCCAGTTAATATAAAAGCTACTCCTCAAGATTCCAAGCGCTTAAAAGGGCTCCTAAGGCGAGATCTGCTAAGAGCAGGGAAGAGGACTTTTAGTGTCTTAGGAGTTCCCCTAAGCTGCTGCACAAAATGGCCAACAGAGGAGGCAGAAGAGATGTCCTGCAAACACTGGATGACAGGGAATTATTGAGACGCTATAGATTGGGGCGGGCAGGAATTTTTTTTGTGGTGGATCTCCTTAGAGATGCAATTACTTCACCAACTCGACGCCACAACCCTATTACACCGGAAAAGAAAGTAATCCCAACCCTGAGGTATTTGGCAACAGGGAAAATGCAACAACAATCCTCCGTCAGCAGAGTCATCACCCAAACACTGACAGCTTTGTCACACCCTAATATTGTGACCAGTGGCGGCCGGCCAATAGAGGGCGCTAGGGCGCCGCCCCCTTAAGCCACAAAAAAAAAAAATTAAAACAATTAAAACAAAAATAGTAATAATAATGAGAAAAACATCAGTATGTCAATATTTGTGTGTTTTAAATATGGAATGCACCCAGTAATACATGTAAAATATGATACAAAATCATATTTGCAACCTTTCCTCTGCCTGTCTGACCGCTTCATCAGCTCTGGGGCGATAGAGAAAGCGCCCCAAGGAGGCGGGTCTATGTAGCAGTTAAGCCAATTGCTAATTTAAGATATGAATGTATGACATAAAATTTAGCCAATCAGCGTTCTTAAATAGAATCCAAGAAGGGCGATCATTTTATCGCCCCAAGCCCTGATAAAATAAGGACTGGGCTCTAGGGGCGCCATTTTTACTAAACGACAATGGCGAGCGCGGACGTTACTCCTCCAAGACCCAAACTCGGTGAAATCTCTCCTCCAAGATCCGTTTGAGAGGAGAACTTTGTCGGAGAAAGTTCGGGTGAAAGAGCTGGGCCCAGATCAACCTGACCTCTCAATCAAACAGCAGGCTAGCGAAAAAGGGAAGCAGTATATTTCTTTGTATATAGTTGACCTTAGCATAAAAATCATTCAGTTATATATGGTACTCTAAAAAATGTTAATAGTGTGTTTGCTAATATTACTGTATATATGTTTTGTATCAATTAATTGTTGCAGTTCTGGAGCACATTAACAATTAGTTACATTTAGTTTGATCATAAAATACTTTATGCTATTCTTCCAGTCAAAGGTTTGAGTTCAGCCACTTGATATCCATTTCTATATTATACATCCTTTATACAGTGTAAGAATTCCTATAAACTTTATAATAATTTAATGTTATTGTCCACTTTCCACTCTGTTCTGACAGCATGCATATTGTGTTGCCTATTTACTACCAATGGCACCAACAGCCTTTCCAAAAGATGTTACTTATATGTAGAAATAGTCAATTGTTTACAAGTTCAGTTTAAATGCAAATAAAAGGCTTGTGTTTGTGCATCATGATGTTTATGTTTTTGTGTACGAATGCCTCAACTTTTTAATATTGGCATTAAATAATTACTGACTATTTCACTGAGACTGTGTTGAGTTTGTGTTAAATTTTATTTGGTAAAAAAAGTCATCACCCAAACACTGACAGCTTTGTCACCAGCCCTAATATTGTGACACAATTTGTTTCATTCCCGCTGGATGCCCGCACTTTACACACACATAAAAGGGCATTTATGGACATTGCAGGATTCCCTGGTGTTGTGGGTGTAATTGGTGTAACACATGTGAGAATAATTGCGCCATCAGAGGACGAGGCTTTCTTTGTTAACAGGAAGAATTTCCACAGCATCAATGTGCAAATAGTGTTCAATGCGGCCTGTAAGATTTTGGACATTGTGGCTAAATGGCCAGGCTCCACACATGATGCGAGAGTGCTCTCCGAGAGTGGCATCAGACAGCTTTTTGAGAGACACTATGTGCCAGCTAATTGCCACTTGTTAGGGGACAGTGGCTACCCATGCAAACCATGGCTCCTTACACCTTACCTCCAGCCACGCCAAGGGCCCCAACTTAACTATAACGGGTAAGCCAAACAATACAAAAATCATGGAAATGAAATGCAAGCAATATGTTAGAGCATCCAAGTAGTGCAATATTTCCATTAAATAATTAAAGGTCTGTATTCTATTGTAGGGCCCACAAGACAACAAGAGCGGTGGTGGAGCGTGGCATAGGCCAGCTTAAGAGGCGCTTTCATGTTCTCCACGGAGAGGCGCGGCTGAGGCCTGAAAAAGTCAGCAAAGTCATCATAGCCTGTGCAATATTACACAATATTTGCAAGGTTAGACAGATTGCAGAACCTCTGGAGGATGGCGATGAGGATGAGGATGAAGACAACGATGAGGATGGTGGTGAAGAAGATATTCACATTCCACAGGGGAACCTAGCCCAGAGTGGACTGCCTTACAGGGCAAACTTCACAAATTTACATTTCAGGCAAGCTGTAGCCCCATGTCATTTGAGAACTTGTGATGGTATTAAGAACTACCACAGTTTTACTGCACATCACCTGCAATTGTTAATTGCAAGACACAGAACACAATCTCTAAATGGTTTATTTTTTAGGTGTTCAATTTTAAGGCGGTAGTACTCCTCCTGGAGGGAAAGGACTTTTTTTGTTGTTCAAACACATCAATTGTGAGTTGCAATCTTCTCTCCTGCAGGGATGCTGACGGAGCAGGTGCTGCGGATGGGAATGGTGTTTGATCCGCCGGGCTATCCTGAGTAGCAGCTGCAGATGGTTCAGGCGGCAATCTTGTCGGCAAACTTGATGGGCCCGGTTCTTGTGATGGCTCCATGCTACAGAAATACATAGGCCTAGTTTAATTATTGTTTTGATTAAATTAATTTAATACAATGAGCATGGATAACACATGAAATGGCTTCTGCCATGAATAAACACTGTTGATATGAATAACCCTGTGTCCTACCTTTGCTGCATTTCAAGGGCCTGCATCATTGACGTGTCAATGCCTGTTGGCAGCCCGGTGACACTGATCTCAGAGTGTCCCAGGACTTGAAAGACATTGTCGGCTACTTGGGACAGCCGCTTTGCAGGTGGTCCACCCCCTAGAATGAAACAGTCAATGAACACAGTACTTAGGCATGTAAATTAACTTTGCCAGCAGGAGCAAGTTGGCAGATTATGTGGTAGGCTATAGTATTTTGCTCACCTGTGAGTGAGGATTCCCGCTTGTGTGCTGCAATCTCATCTTTTGCCTTGGACTGCAGCACATACCACATTTTCTCACAATCGTCGCCTGTCCGCACCACCAGTGGAAAAGAGGCATTGATTGTTTGGGATATTGTGTCCCAGGCGCGCCTCTTGCCTAGGCTAGTGACAGTTGGGCCAAATTTTCCTCGTAACATACCTTTATGTTCGTTCACCAACTGGACCAGCAACAAACCTTGCTCCTCAGTCCAGTTCGGCTTGCGATTCCTTTTTTTCTCCATTTTCTGTGTTTGTAGGATATTTGTTAACTAGCCTTCATAAATAGACCAGCCAGCAATCACAGACATTGATAAAAAGCTGAGCCGTGTTACCCTTGTTAAGACCACACTGAGTTGTAACGTTGCAATTTCTACTTCATTAAGGACAGCCCCTTGAGATAGGCCATCTTGTTTTCAATGGGGTCCATATGGGAGTGAAAGTACAAAATATGCCAGCTAGGATATTAATCTGAGCAAATAAGACACGAGAAATCAGAGAAAAACTAAAAGGGTCCTGACCTTCACAGACCTTCTTTTAACCCTCTATTCAAATGTTGCGTGCTGTTATTCTTCTACTCTAAAGTTGTTTTGTCCCAGAAATAAAACAGATGTGTTCAGTTAAGCACAAAACATGTTGTATGTTGTGTGTGGTTTTAACACAGCCTTTTTCAAAAGTTTAGATCATTCATCAACTGTGTGACAAAATGTTTGTGATGTAGAAAACAGGAGATGTCAAACATGTCTTTGAAACTAAAATCATGCTTTTGGGAAAACTGTAGTTTAAAGGAGAAAAATACTAAGCTATATTGTAATTGTATACATGGTTTGGTTTAAAGAAGGGCTATCCAGAAAGTTTGTGTTTTATGTCTGTGTACAATGCATATTCATTTTGGTTTTATTAACACATATTTAAGAATAATATTAAATACAAACATTTATAAACATTTAAATACAATTTCAGTTTTGATAAAACAATTATTAAAACAAATATATCTAGATATTGTTTAAATAAACAGTATATATGTTTTTGTGTTTGTTGTATATATACAAAATGGATTTGCATCGTACTCAGACAAAACTTTTATTCATTCATCATTCATCGATCAAGAACGGCTCGACACGGCTCCGTGGTCTTAACACATGTCTTCTGAAGTGAATCGATGCGTTTGTTTAAGAGAAATATCCATATTGACAACGCTATTAACGATAATGTCTTACATCCGCTGCAGGCGAACGAGAGGCTTGTTTTTCCACCAAATGATAAATTCATGCCTGCTTAATTTGAAACCATCATACAACCATGCTGACTGACAGACGTAAAAGGACAGGTTCTCAAAAATATAATCAAATGTCTCCCAAATTTGATTGTCAATAAACAATAAAAACCCTCCCACATACTCATGTGCGCTTGATATCTTAAATCATTGTTTTATTGCTCGAATCACTGGATAATCTCATCTTCATCCATTTGTTTTTGTTTTCTGTATTTACTGAACAGAATTATAATGCTTATAATAATCTAAACGGATGAGTTATAAAAAAATCACCCCCTCAAAGTTCTCATGAAGGGTAAAATGAGCTGTAGAGACAAAAATAATGTTTTGTAACAGCCTGTAGACGTGTTTTTCTCCTGTAATGTTGGGCATTGTAACATGGGGTTCAATCAGGTTCTGCTCTGTTCTGGAGCCAGTCTCTAGGAGCCAGTTTAAGTCACTTCCGTGTTGGTTTTTACGCAGAGGCCGTAAGGTTGCCGCTTGGTTTTAACCCGAAGACCATTTGTGTAGCTGCAATAGACAGATAAAGCATTTCTTCCATATGTCTGCCATATGAAGAAACAGGAGTAAAATAGGTAAAAGATGAACACACTGTGATGAGAAAAATCTGAGCATTTATGATTAATGTCAGCAGTTCAATGACTCGTAGGCTAATTTACTCGGACTAACATTTTTAGAAATAAATATGAAATGCCTGGTATACTCAAACTTCATCTTAAATATGAGAGAGAACATCAAAGAATTGACGTTTGTTTCCTCTTTACAATGTTGTGAAGTTGACAAAATGTAAAGGTATCAAATACTGTATATAAATGTGTGCTTAAGGAACTGTTTCCTCAAATATCAGAATTTTTGTTCCAAGTGTGCATGTTCTTTTTAGAACTTAAAAGCATACATTCTGAAAAATATTTTCCTTACCTTGTGTTTTCATTACAAAATAATGTGCACAAGAGTTTAAGAGACACCATCAAATATCTCAAAAGTAGCCCAAACAACTCCAAGTCTTCTCAAAGGGATAATCCACCCAAAAAACGACAAGAAGTACTCCTTCCCCATCCAAACCTGTATGAATTTCATTGTTCTGTTGAGGAAATGTTCAAGGAAATGTTAGCAACTGACAATTCTGGGACATCATTGACTACCATAGTAGGAACAATTAAAATGGTACCACAGAAGTGTTTGTTTTCCTAAACTCTTTAAAATATCTCATTTTGTGTTCAACAAGTAATTGATGACCCAGAAATCTCAGCTGCTATCATTTTTCTAAATATCTTTCTTTGTGTTCATCAGAATGTAAAGCTGAATTAAATGATGACAAAACTTTCATTTTTGGGTGGAGGAGTATCCCTATAATTGAAACAGTTTTGTGTCCATTTTGTAATCACTAAAAATCGTAGTCTCTGCCGTAGGCCTTCTTTAAAATGTGGCACCTGGTGTCAGGTTTGACGTGAATAACACAATTTCCTAACCAAACGTGATGTGCTAAGTTTGAATAAGCATATTCATAAGGTGAGTGGAGATTTTTAACAAGTCAAACAACTTGACCTTCAGTCTTCAGGAGACACGAATCATATAAAGTACTGCTAGATTGCTTTTGTTCTGTGCGTGGGTGCCCGTTTTGTATTTAAAAGTTACAAAATTAAAGTTCCCCCTTTTTGTGTTGCATGGATGAATAATGGCATACTTAGACATCCTTTTAAAATGTGTATTATCCGGCCCATCTGAAACCCGTAAGTGTGTGACACACAGATCTCTAGAGTTCATTTAATGGATCTCTGTACAATGAGTTGATTAACACAAGTAGTTTTTTGTTCATTCAGGTATGAGTGCTCTCAGCATCACTTACAGCACAGATCTGCTAACAGTAAAGCTGGATGCGGTTATACTCATGCAGGTGTAAATGATCAAAGATTATAATAAAATTGAGTTTCGCAGAATGAATTTAAGGCTTCATTAAATGCTGAACATCATAATTGTTAGTGGATAATGTTAGTCCGCAAAAGCAATTTTCTGATTTATACACCGTTCTTTTATAAAAGCGTGAAATGAATTTTTAATAATGATTGGAGTCATATGGTGGCACAGTGCTGGGACTATAACATCTTAATTATTGAGCACTTTTTAGCACAGAGATATGACGGCTTTTAAATATACAATGTGCTCATTTCTGGAACTCTGAAAATTGCTCTATTTTGGAATTAAAGGTTTAATATGCCTGAAATAAATCTGTGATGTAAAACAAGACTTTTTAAGCTTTTCAAGCTCAAAGGTCCAACAAGGGACAATAGGCTACATTTTTATTTATTTTCATTGAGAGAGACAGAGAGAGAGCGATTCAGATTATTTAGTTTTTTGGTCTTCTTCAAGTGGAAAAACAATTTGTTTGTATGTCAAGTCAAGATTCCACAACAGTTAAAGGGATAGTTCACTCCAAAATGTAAATTCTGTCATCTTTTACTCACCTTCCAGTTGTTCCAAATCTGTATACAATTTTTGTTCTGTTGAACACATAGAAAGATATTTGGACGAATGCTTCTGGGGCACCTTTGACTATCATTGTATTTTTTCCTACTATGGTAGTCAATGGGGACCAATTCGTCCAAATAACTGTGCCTGTGTTCGACCAAACAAAGAAATGTATACTGGTTCGGAACAACTAGAGATTGAGTTTTTATTTTTGGGTGAACTATCCTATAACTATAAAAAACGTTTGTTTACAAAGTAGTTGTCTGAGAGAAACAGAATAGAGCAACTATCTGTGATTCTCAAAAACACACAACAACATCTATGACACAATCTTTTGCACACAAACAGTCTATAAATTCTTGATATAATCAACCTCAGTCATTCAAACAGATATAGGTGCATTAGGATCACATCAAGATAAAGGAATCATTTTAGCCTTTCGAACCAGCTTCGATCCCTCTGTAAATGACCATGCGACTATAAAACACTTTTCACTGACAGACCGAAATAGACAAACACAAGAGCTGTTTCAGCTCCTTCATGGATTTAATAGACTGCTTATATTCAGATAAGAGGTGGTGTCATTGTGCAGTGCGGAGGCCATATTTATTTTAGAGAGGGATGATAGGAGTTGAGAATCTAAACGTGGGCCAGCGAGAGTATTATAGTGTGAAATGAGGCTCGTAGGTCATAGTGACTCATAGATGATTCTCTTCTGTCTGGCAAACACAAATCCAGGGAAAGAGTGACTACGCCGCCTTCGTTTTGATTTTTCTTGTCTCTTCTCTATACCCACATGATTTATACTTATTCCTGTTTCTTTTGATATAGCCATCTCATTTCTCTGAACCTTTCTTGCAAAAAAGTTTTTCAGATTCCCACGTAAAGTCTGTCATTGTGTTGACACGAGGCTTTATTTATTTAAAGGTCAAGTGAAAAGCTCTTTTCATTATGGCAGCTTTTTTCAAGGGCAGGAAAAGGTGCTTAGTATAACAAATAGAGTAAATTGAATTACATTTTATAAGTGAATGAAAGCGGTGTGTTAAAGAAAAATAGAAAGGGGCGAGGCTTATGGCTATATAAGCAGACGCAGTGTCCACAGGTTATTTCGACTGAAGCGACGACCATTCAGCTTGTTAGCACAGCCAGGAACGCTGTAGTCGTTCCCGTATGTCAGGGAACCGAGGTTATGCAAGTAACCGAGTACGTTCCCTATTGATACTTCACTCGTACTGCGAAGCATAACGCTATGGGGAACCAATAGAATCCTGCCGTGCGACAAGAAGAACGATAACTCAAGACCACCCCGGAACAAGGTTCGGGGGCCAAGCATGATCAATAAAGCATCTTTGAAAAAATCGTATATCCATGGCCTCGATTGGGTCGGATGTTCGGTCCAGATTTTCAAGTACTTTGAGGCATTCACAGATCAAATCTAACACCTTCCGATCTGCTCTGAGAAAAATCGTGGGTACTTTCACAACAGCCAATATGAGTCAATACTGCAAGATGATGGAGGTGACTGACAGAACTTTAAAGTCTCAACCGCGACAGCTGCTGAAGTGAGATGGATAGCGTAGATGTAGGAACATCTTGTTAAAATGTAAATATAATATATACCTCTATAATGCGTCCTTTGTGTTGTCCATTGTGTTCTGTATTTCACATAGATGTTAATACAAGCTGCTGCTTCTTGTTGCAGCACCAACGTTAAGGTGCATCATCTCCACCTACTGTGTTCTGGACCAGAAATATCTCCCACACAAAAAATATATATAAAAATAATGTATATATATAAATACTGTATATTCTCTTAATCAACGCTGCCCTTTCCAAATAATAAAGCAAACTATCCGTTCCAACTGTAATTATATTCAAGGTTTATAAATATAATTCTAGGTTTATTTCTTGCACTGCAAACTTTCTCGCCGCTTCGCTCCATTGCTGCGATACCTCCATGACGCCTCCATATTAGTTAGGGCAAAAACCAAATTAACCCATAGAAGTGAATTGGAGGGCTGAGCTTTTCAAGTAATAAATTTACAAAGGTTTATGAAAGTCTATCTAGAATGATCAGCATACGTCCCTAGTTGTCTCGATAGTTGTCATAAGGAATTGTGAGATATCCATTGTGCATGTTATGAAGGAGAATACAATAGATGACACCATGTTGTTGGTGGTTGAGTAGATTACCCCATTACATGTAAAGATGAAGTATCAGTATCAGTTAAAAATAGAATACAGACATGTTGAGTCACAACATATGTTATTATATGTTATTACATATATTACATAATGTTTACATCCGGTTCTTGGTGAGCGGGCCCCTTGATTCTGTGAATCTTAATATTCTCCTGTAGTGTGGGATGTGCCAAGAGTTTTAAATCTTTTAGTATGAGCATGTTTATGATATTAAAGAAGATAACCTGTCAAAATTCACCTTATGTGAGTGCTGCAACCGGATTTCTTAATCGGTCAGGATTTTAAAGATTCTGTAGTCTGAGGCCAGCTTAAGGCCTTATATGGTTGAATTTAAAAAATGTTATGCTATGTCTCAAAACTACATTGCCTAAATTGCATTTATTTAGGTTGCCATCCAGCAGAGAGCACTGTTCTCATGTCTCTGGACAGCAGACAGAAGGACGCAGTCGTCCAAATTTCTTGAGAAAGTCATCTTTAGCCTGCACCAGTGCTTCCTCATCAATATAGACTGCTGCTCTTTTGGCAGTGAGGTAGTACTGCACCTTTCTGAGGGTCCAGCCTAACACGTACATAAGAAGACCACACACGACTGCCGTGGAACGGCCCACTCCTGCATTACAGTGAACATATACTGCGTGACCATTCTCCAACAGCCCGTAGAGCAGAAAAACCGCCTGAGGTAACATCCTTGTGCGACCTGCAGAGATGTCACAATACAAAGTCATTAGAGCTCAACAATAATGCACCACAGTGAATAATTCATAATGTGCCGCAGTAAGGGACGCTATACTGGATGTTGTCATAAAATGTGTTCTTCTATACCCTAAATGTCATGATGAAGCAACAGTTTGAGAAGGGAATGCTGCTGAGGAACGTATAACTGTCAGCATGTTTATTGATATCTGGGGCACCTGAGTGGATCTACTGGCAATTTAATGCAGTCGTGCCTCCACATCACAGCAATTTAACTCAAAACCTATCAAGCTGCTTGTATAGCCTGTATAGAGCATGAGGCTAAATTTAGTATTAGTCTATAATTATAAGACACTAAAGTCATTCTGGTGGCTTCATGATTGTTATGGATGCAATGGGCAGTGCACAGTAAGGAAATTCATTAGGTTTTGAAAAGGATCTAATACGTCCATAATTCAAGGATATATTGGTTAACCACAAAGACACACATATTCTGACCCTCTGTGCTCATGTCTGGAGTAGGGATCCAGATGTAAGCAAGGCCACGGTCTCTGTACAGATGCATCATGGTTTCTGGGGTCATGGGCTGACTGAGGTCACGACGGCAGCCGTGTGAGTTGTTCACGATGTCCCACTCTGTCTGTAAGTTCATCACAGCGGTAACGCCCAGTTCCTGTTTCAGCTTCAGAGATACATGTTCCACCCGACGCGGGCAGCTGCCCAACCAGACCCGAGGCAAAACCCTAAAAAGAGAGAGAATATTGGGAGCGGAGCGCAAATAAGAAGCCATCAACCTTTGGTATTTCCTCCCTCTCGATCGCGTGATGTGATTACGTTGAATCCGCAGTAGGTTAGATGCAGCAAGCCCGTTTACAACAAGTTTAGGATATTTTTATTTGTCGAAATGAAACATTGGTTGATATCGACCAAAGACAACGCAGCTAGGCCATCGGAGGAGAGGCAAACGTTTCAGTTTTTGAACGTGTAACCGTACTCTTAGAGTAAGGTGAGAAGATGTAAGCTTCTCGGAAAAGAGGTGAAGATGTGGGAGGATAACAACAGGAGAACAAAAAGCACGATCACCCTCATTTTGAAAATTTCAACCTCTATTATTTCTGCTCGTCGAGGGACAGTCATGTCAACTGGACACATCTGTATCTGTGAATGTGAAAGCTCTGCTCTCAGATAATGGAAATGCTAATGAGTGTTTAGTGATGTGAGAAGGCAGACTGACAGTCAGGGGAATGAAGGCAGGAAGGTCAGAGGCATCAGGTGAAAAGAGGATATTTTACCTCGCAAACCCTCCTGCCTCTCTCTGAGGCCACGACATAAATGAGATGATTGAGGGTGAAGTGAGTTTGCTGCAGGTTAATGGTCTAAAGCAATGCGTGTGATCTTTCACATTTTCCTCGGGCTGGATGCTTG